>JAQIXL010002649.1:0-12386 GCA_034700245.1 Poikilolaimus oxycercus | reverse complement strand
TAAACTATCAACGCCTTCGCTCAGAGAGTTGTGTGGAAGCGGAAACCGCGAGCTTCTTATGTTGTGTTTTAACTCGAATGATTGTATTATAGAAGCTGTTGTGCAACGGGCGTTCTGCCCCAAAACAAGTCTTTATTTCCTGGTTGAAGATGAAGATGAAGAACAAGACAGTTGAAAACGCAACCTTCCATTGCTATCTGTTTACCTCAAGTATTCAAATGGGCCAATCGGTCCTTAAAAGGCGACACTGACTTCTAGCTGTTGACACATATAAAATTTTTTCACTCAATCTTCCCTGAATCACTGTTGCTTGTAGATGCTCTTGCGTCTGTAGATGCTCTTCTTCTCTCTCGGCTTCAACCTTGCGGCCAAAGTTCTTCGCGTGGAACTCCAGAGTACGAAATCACTTGGTGAGCGCTGGATCGAGGAGGGAAGCTGGGAAGACAACGCTAGGGAGCTGGACGTTCAGCGCCTCGTCAAGGTCCGAACCGATCGCATTTTAACGGAAAATGTAGCTCGTTTTCTTATTGAATTGACAAAAGTTTACAGCTTCATGAGTACTACGATCTGGTTTACTTCGGAAACATCACGCTTGGCACGCCTCAACAGCAATTTGTTGTTGCTTTCGACACATCCTCCTCCTTCCTCTGGGTGGCTGATAAGAGCTGCTCGAATTGTAATGCCAAAACAAAGTTTGACGGTTCGAAGTCGTCAACATTTTTGTCCGATTCCGATTCTTGGAACTTGAAGTACATCACCGGAGGCGAAGCCCAGGGAACGTTCGGCGTCGATACTTTTAATGTGAGCTAGACAGAATGCGAAGAACTCATTATTACATAGTTCAATGGCGCGGGACAGCATCAACTCGAGATTAAGAACCAGGACTTTGGACTAGCTAAAAAGGTGCGGTAATTTTTTTGTTTGGCTATTGTATAAGAGACTGTGCATGTTAGATCAACTCGCACGATTCGTTGAATCTATTTGACGATTTTCCTTATGACGGCGTCTTCGGTCTCGGCTTTCAGAACATGGCGCCAAACCAAGTTGCGTCTCCGCTGCACAACGCCATCGCCCAGGGTCTGCTTTTTCGCCTAACAATAAGCCCTTAGACACCGCCTAATAAAAAAAACTGTTTTTCTATGAGTTTTTTGTTACACAGACAAAATAATGTAGATATAAATTCGAAAAAAAAACGTCCTTTGGGAATAATATTGCATTCATTTAAGGCCTCTTAGAGCCGCTCGTCACTTTTCAACTCATAAGGGCGGAGTCATCAAACGGTCACGGAGGGAATATTGTCTTTGGTAAATATGATTACCAATGTGTATCCGAGTACTGGCATGGCTCGTCCATGTCCTCGGCCAGCTACTAACAATTTCGCATGCCCGGCATCACCGTCTACAATATAGCCACTCACGATAACTACGACACTAGCAAGGTAAAAAGGGACAAATAAATGAAAACTTGAGTGCGTTTTAGACATTCGACACGATCATATCGACAAGCTCAAGTTTTATTCTGGGACCAAAGGCTGTGATCGAGGCAATAACGAAGGTGGTGGGCGCGAAGCTCGACTCGGCCACAAACTACTACCATATTGACTGTGATGCGAGTTTTTGGATGTCGAACGATATCCTCGTCTTCGACATTTACTCCGAAGCTCTCATTCGCCCGGTTTGATTTGAACAAGCGTCATTTAGTATTTAGCGTCTGACGAACAAAGAAGACAAGAGTATTTGCCGCTTTATGATGCTACCAATTGACACGAGCGGCTTCGGACCTCAGTTTGTACTTGGTCTACCCTTCTTCTTTAGTAATGTTGTCCAAGTGGACCTTAAAGAACAGCTCATCAACTTTTGTCCCCCTTACTAGTTGAAAGGCAAAAGACTTACGTCACAGACTATTCCCGTATATGTAGATTTTTGCCGTATTTCTTAACTGTTCGCTCACTCTCGATAAAGACTCGAGGCACAATTAAAGGCCAAGAAGTGTTTTTAGATACCAGGTCGAGGCGAGGTTGTCTGGCAGCCCCTCGTGAGCAGCCTCGCGAGCCCAAAACTCTCCGGGAAGCTAGTGGGGTCGCCAGGCTGCTCTCCGGGGAATGCGGAGGCACCGCCGGTCCCCAAAATGTTCCGGAGGAGTTTGGGTGACCTGTGAAATAACGTTGTGATATGTTTGCGTCTTCAGTGCTGACGCAGAATATTGGATAGGTTTTTATTTTAACACTGACTGGGAATGGGCCGACGGATCGGTAAGAATCGCACGTTCAAACTACTTCTTCCAGAAATCAAACTACACCGCTTGGGCGACTGACGAGCCTTCACAAAAGGGAACATGCGCCTATGTCGAAGTGAAAACGAGAAAATGGTTCGCTGAGGACTGTGATCAACGAGCTGTTTTTGCTTGTGAAATAACATTGTGATATCGATGTACCAAACTGAAGATCGTTAAGTTTGAATAAACTCTTTGTTCTTCTCTCCGGCGTGTTTTCTGAAAGACTAAAAGACGAGATTTCTTCGTCATCAAAAATCCAAGAAGACTTATCTTTATCTGGATGAAAATGAAAACAATCCGTCCCCTGCTCAGACGCTTGCGAATTCTTATCGGAACAACCAGACGCGACCCTGACGGCTTATGATGTGGCAGTCTCTGGCTGTGCTTCTGCTTCTCGCACGTGGAATCTGGGAAGCGGATGCAACCCTCCTTTGTGCTGCTGGAGTTGATTATCCGTATCTGAATTATTCTAATGTTGACACTATTCGGTGTAACACGACTTGCCAAACTGTTGTCTTTGGTGCTTGGGGAGGACCTATGATACTCTATGCTTGTACAGGCGACGACATGCCTCAGTTGGCTGGCTATAACGTTTCTCAATTGTGTCACCCGGACACTGCAACCAAAGAATATGATATTTGCTTTTGTCAATCTGGCGATTACTGCAATACTCATCATACTCCGCACTTTAGTGCCCCAGAATTCACCACTTTCAATTGTAATTCGGGTATTTATTCCGAGAGAAACAATATAACTGCCATCGAGACGGCTGTTGGATGTGATGTCTGTGCCACACTGACTCGGATCAGCTATAAGGCAAATACGACGGATTTGGAGTTCAAACGAGATGTGCTTTACATGTGTGAACGCGCGGAAGTGTGTACTGCGGGACGGCCATACCGCTCATAAGTAACGGTGCTCTGGCTATGTTCTGTTGGCCGAAAGAAATCGCGCAAAATATTATGCAGTTGTCATCTCGATTTGATAATATTCCAGGCAAGGGAGCCGTGAATTTTTGTGGTCAAGAGGTGACTTTTGCTTCTTGCGTAAATGTTTTCCAGAGAAATTGCAATCATGGATTTTGGTCAAACGCGTCGATTTTACCGACGTCCATTCCGCAACCGATCCCTCATGATTGTTATGTTGGCTACGTGATTCCTAACGCAACCGGCCTGCTGCATAAGCAACTTTGCTCTGGCGGTTGCTTTTCTGTCGAGTTTTCACAGCCTGGCTTCGAGATAACCTATTATTGGTGTAGTCCAATCGAAGTATGTAGTGCCATGGGATTAGAAAATTCGTGCTTGACCCACATTTCAAGCGACGTGACGGCTTGGTAAACAATTTTTCAAGTGGATATAACGTGCATAAATTTAGCTGTTGTACTAATTTGGATTGCGACAACTCTACAACGACCCCTTTAGCTACAAGCACGCCGTTAACGAGCGTTGTTTCAACTCGTACTAGCACACTAGCTGGCACTATTCCTCCACCAACACAACAGCCATGGGGCGAGTGTCCCTATGGCTGGATTCATTCAACAAACTTCAATAAGTGCTACTATCTCGAACCCACTGGCAAGGTGAGTTATTTCTAAGGTAAGTATACACAGGCAAATGCTGGCGTCATGGAATAATGCAAGGTCGCTGTGCAAATCTCTTGATTATCGAGCGTCGCTTCTTTCTATAGGAAACGGCTTCGAGAACGCGGAAATCACAAGTATGCACAAGGAGAAAAGCGGTTGAATAATTTTTCTGCAGAACTGCTGGAAATTGACGAGAGGTTTTGGATCGGATACCAAAAAACAGGGTCCTTATGGGTTTGGGAAAACGGTCAGGTAAGTTTCGCAGCACATATTGTTAAATCCTTAATTACTTTAGCCATTTAATTATGTGAACTGGGCAAGCGGCGAGCCCAGCTACGGACAGTGTGCCCGTATCCTTGTGAGCACTGGCAGATGGTACGTCGAGGAGTGCAACGACCGTCTTCCGTACGCTTGTGCTCTCTTTTTGTAAAGTCTCTCTTTCAATTATTACTGTGACTGACTTCAAAATCCATGACACTTACAAATAAACCCGTGTTCAAGAGTCATTATTGGTAAGCGTTCAGAAGCTTTCGAGATGCATGCCGTGAGCAAATGTTGTCGAAAGATAGATCCGACTAATAGGCTTCGAAAATAGTTTGTATTGCAGTGAAAAAAAAATTAATAAAAGCACGCCCTACTCAGACACTGACGAACACGTGAGCAGGAGCCGCAATAAAGTTCTTATCGCAAGACGCAGACTCGGCTGCCTGATCGTTGTGATGTGGCAATCCTTTCTTCCGCTTCTACTTTTCACGGGTAGAATCTGGCGCACAGATGCAACCTTACTCTGTGCTGCCGGAATTGAGTACCCAAGTCTTAATTATTCCAACGTGGACACAATCTACTGCAGCACGACATGCCAGACGGCCCGATTCCCGCTAATGGGAGGTGAGGTGGCATTATACGCGTGCACTGGTGACGGCATGCCCCAGTTGGCTCATTATAACGTCTCTCAACTCTGCCATTCTCGAATTAGTAGCAGTGACTACGATATTTGTTTTTGTCAGTCTGGTGACTACTGCAATATTGATCACACACCGCCGTACAGTGCGCATCTGAATCTGTCATTTACCTGCAACTTTGGTGTCTTTTCTCAGACAAACAACGTTTCTGCTCTTGAGACTGCTGTTGGATGTGATTACTGTGCCACTCTAACGCGGATCGTACCTATTTTTAATTCGCCTGGTATCCCACCTAATTTTATCCGAGACGTGCTTTACACTTGTGAGAGATCCGAAGTCTGTGATAAGTACAGGCTTTCGAACGAATGTGTCTTAGTCATGGATTACTTCCATATTTGCTGGTATGTGTGCTTTTTAAAATTAGTTATGAATCAGTTGCAACGGTGCTGTATGCAATAGGGACTCAACAGGCTTACTGCCGCAACAAACTCTAAAGCCGCCAGTTAGAGGTCTTGAGTGCACGTCGGGCTTGGCGGATGCTAACGGAGTGTACCTTGGTTCGGCGCCTTGTGATGGATATTGTGGAGCGGCTATGAATCTCATTGCCAACAATGTTATGAGCCTTTTCTGTTGGCCAGAAACTTTGGTTCAAAATCTCTCGACTGAAGTTGGCCGCTTCGACAACATTCCGGGCTTTGGTGCCGTGAGCTTTTGCGGACAAGAAGTGAAATTGTTATAGCGCCATTGATAGCTTTTTTTCAGAGTAACTGTAATCATGGGTTCTGGCCAGTGGAGTCGATCATCCCCACCACGACTCCGACAACGTCCATAAACTGCAGCGTTGGCTACCATGCGTACAATGCAAGCTACAGCACTTACTTTACTATCACCCAACCTTGCTTTGGCGCTTGCCTCACTGTCGAATTTTTTTCGCTGGACGACCATCATTTGTTGTATTATTCTTGTGTTCCTCTCGAAGTTTGCGCTGCGTTGAAAATTGAGAACTCATATGGCAAAACTTTTCTTGCTCCCGGTACAAGTGCATGGTAATGCTTTAAATAATAGTCGTATGTACCTGCATTTAGGTGTTATGGGAATGGAGAATATAATGGCGCAACAGCAAGTTATTCAACGGAAAGCACCCCTTCAATAAGTTCATCAACAAGTTCTTCTGCTCCAATCTCGACGTCTCCACCAACACAGCAACCATGGGGTGAATGCCCTTATGGATGGATTCATTCCACAAACTTCAATAAATGCTACTATCTCGAACCCACAGGCAAGGTAAACCAATAGCGGCTTTCCAAATTCAGGCGTCGTGGAACAATGCGAGATCGCTTTGTCAGTCTCTAGATCATCGAGCATCGCTCCTATCCATTGGCAACGCGTTTGAGAACACGGAAATCACGAGTTTGCACAAGAACAAGAGACTAAACACATTCGATATGCTTTGCAGAGTTGCTCGAAATCGATGAGAAGTTTTGGATCGGGTATCAGCAAGCGGGATTTGGATGGGCCTGGGAAAACGGACAGGTTCGTTTTGATCAAATTGGCAGTCACTTCTAGCCATCAAATTACGTAAACTGGGCAAGTGGCGAGCCGAGCTATGGCCAATGTGCTCGAATACTTGTGAGCACTGGCAGGTGGTATGTCGAAGAATGCAACGATCGTCTTCCATACGCTTGCGCTCTTTTTTTGTGAAGTCTGTTCCAATCCACATAGACTGATTAAACAATAAACTGTCTGACCTTTTGTCGGGTAGAGGAACATGATTGATGTCCTCTAACCCTGGCAGGCTCTTTTGACCTTCTCGAGTGGCTGCTGTGGAGATATCTTTATTCACAAGAGGGGACAAGGGAAGGGGACGAGGTGGAGAAGGGGCGGCCGTACGCGGGCCGAGCCCAGCGCCCAACTCCCAGATCCTGGGGCGTGGCTCGATGCCCTGACCTGGACGGGTCAGTTAGCACCTTACCGTTACACTTTACTAGAGAGCAGGGTATGAGTCACACACGAAGCCCAGCGGGACCCAGGTTCAGGAGTCATTAAAGAGCGTCATAAATGGTGAATGTTCCTTCTTCGCGAAGGCGTCCTTATCTTGAGGGAACTGCTCGTTGTCCGGGATGGCGCACGCCTCGACCCTCTTCGCTTTCCTTCTTCTCTGTGTTTCATTGACCTTCGCCCAAACAACGTCATCTGAAGATTGTCCTCTTGGTTGGATTCTCTCAATTTCCGGCACGAAATGCTTCTGGACAGAAACAAGCGGCAGGGTGCGGCAGTGTATCCTTTTCGTTCAATTCTTTAGACAAACTGGCTGAATGGTCAATCACTCTGCAGCTCACTGGACAAGAGAGCAACGCTGGCGGTGATTGACAGCCCCTTTGAAGCTTCTCAGCTCTCATGTAAGCGACTTACTTGTTGAAGACTCAAGTTTCAGCTCTTGTGGGAGCCGTTGACAGCTTCTGGATTGGTCTCGACAGATCGAGTGGAACTTGGAGATGGGCAAACGGACTGGTGAGTTAGGTGTGAAACGATTGGAGGGAAGACGATTCTCCAGGGTATCACGTATTCAAACTGGGCCAGTGGTGAGCCCGGTCTCTTCGGCACGTGCGGCAGAGTGAACACGGCTTCTCAGACTTGGTACGTGGAGGACTGCAACACACGACTTCCCTATGTCTGTGCTCTCACATTGTAAGAAGACCAAAATGATCGGCATCAAAGCCCTAGTAAAGGATTTACGACGCGAGTAAATGCGTGGCACTTTGAACATAAAAGGCGTGGCAAGCAGAACAAAGCCAAGTCGTTCATCATTCATTGGGCCACGAGCTCGTAAAAGGGTTGAAAGCTTTTGATACAATATACGTCTTGAAGGGCACCGTGCTAGTTTGTTCGCGCAGCACAATTATCTAGTACTTATATGTAATTAACAATCTTTTTATTTTCATGAAAGCGTAGTGTGTAGGGAAGCATTCTTGTGCAGCACGGTGGTCTTTCATCACTTGCCTTCTTGGGCCTCAACGGCCTTGCCATTGGCCAAGTGGGAAGGCCTCTCACGTGATGAGGCAAGGTGCAAATCGACCTCATGATCGGGTCTTCCTCTTCTTTCGCACATATTCTCGAAAATATCTTAATGTTCGCAAAAATGTCATCCCGAGGATCGTTCGCGTTGCTATCCAACGAGCTTCTGCTTCATCTCTTCACTTTCCTTCACGTCCGTGTAGCCTTGCGTTGCCAAAGACTATCCCGATTCTTCTTTCGCTTTCTACGCGACAATTCGAAACCGCTTCGGCTGGCAAGGATTTCCGATGTTTCTGTG
Organism: Poikilolaimus oxycercus; assembly: GCA_034700245.1. Lineage (NCBI taxonomy): Eukaryota > Metazoa > Nematoda > Chromadorea > Rhabditida > Rhabditidae > Poikilolaimus > Poikilolaimus oxycercus. Next base: position 4,315 of record JAQIXL010002649.1, on the reverse strand, counting down.
GCAGTTTTGTTTGACGGAGCTTTTGGAGTTCGGCTAGTTTCTCTCAAGCCATCACGACAAGCCATCACAGTCAATCTCCGCCGAACGGAATGTGCTTCGCAGTTTTGCGGACCCCGTTTCGATGAAGCTTCCGAGGGATTTACAATGATTGAAGAAGATGCCGGCTTCTTCCACCTAGTCACGAATGTTGCAGCCAAGGATGCGACAAAGTTTCTGTTCCAGAAGCTTGCTACACTCTACGCCTTCAGTGCCGTACAAGTTCAAAAACTTGAGAACGAAAATATTGGATTCATGCATCCATTCTCAATGTTTCAAGAGCTTCGCAAGGTGACACTCGTGGACAGTTCGTTTACCACTGAGGATGTTCAAGAGGCTTTACAGCTTCTTCAAGTCGAGGAGCTCACAATGGAGTTTACCAGAGATATCTTGACCAACGTCCCGCTGACGTTCTTCCAACATGAGGCGATTCAGAAACTACGCAAGTTGGTCATCATGGATGCCTCGAATGCCTCACGCTACCCGATGTTCCCCACTGGAGCAACTGGACTCGACGACGACGGCTTTCTGGCTCTTCGCCACGTTCAACATCTAGAGATTCCACGTTTGACCACATGCGTCACTCTGAGCGCCCTTGTCGAGGCTCTTGACGAGTGGAAGAAGGGTACCAGAGAGATTTCTCACCTAAAGCTGCGTGTGAAGAGAGAGCGCGAAACCCGCAATTCTGCTTTCTTCGCTCGACCTCTTTATCACAAAACAAACGGTCGTTTTTTGCTCTTGCGAGCGAACAGTTCGGAGTTCTTGGAGATGATGGAGTTCAATCAGTACCCCAATCACTGGTATGTGGCCTTCGAGTACTGCCCCAAATAACTCTTATCTCACACATTTCTATGAATACTTGTGAATAAACTATGCAGTTGGTGCAGTATTAGCACTTGTTCACATGTCAGTTCAGTTTCCCTAGACTCTAGTGTTCCAGATGTTTCGCCGACTTCTCAGAAGGTCAACAGCAAGAGGCGACGTATTTTATGCCAAAACATTCGGGTCATAAACAGATGAACAACAAGAATGGTTACTTGAGGCCGTACATGGAATAGTCACGCGGTTGACGAAGGACGACTTCGGGTTTGTCCTGTTCGATTGAGATGAAGAGAGCGACAAGCAGACGTTGCCCGTCCTCTCGATTGAGAATGACTCCGGAGAAGCGCTGGAAGCAGTCTTGACGTTGAACTCGCATGCCGTTATGCAACTCGAGAGACTCCACGTTGATGCCCAATCGAAGCTTTATGCACTTAACGTTGCGACGAGCCTGACACCACTGCTCAACGAGGGTCTTCACTTCGACCTCTGTGACGCTACTGTGCCGACACTTGCAGCGTATCCAACGAGATTTCACAATGCTTTCATCGTCAACTCCGTGGCTCGGGCGGCTTGTGGGAGAGCGGAACTTCAGCTTTTGAAGGTTTTGAACTTGGGGTTGTTGGTAGAAGCCGGCCGAGACGGGTTCACGAAGGCTCAAACAGAGTCTCTTACATGCAGGAAACGCGGCCATTATAGCGAGCACATCTGCTTCGTTAACACTGCGCTTCGCTGTTTGTCGATAGCAAAAGGTTTCCATCGTCTTTGGAAGAAGAGATGCCACTTTGACTATCTTCCTCGTATCCAGGGTGTTCCACGGTTCGAACCGGTTCGAACCGGTTCCGAACCGGGGGTCTCGGTTCGGTTCCGGTTCGGTTCCACGTTTTCTAAAGGGCCGGTTCCGGGTCGGTTCGGGTCCGGTTCCGAACCGGTTCCGAACCGGTTCTTTTTCGGTTCCAATATCCAATGAACCATTGGTTCAAACGATGTCTATTTGAAGCAGGAAGTGGGTAGAACATTTTTGTTCATGGAGCCTATTTCAATGCCGCCAACCAGAGTACCGAGAAGGATGACTACACGCGGTCGTTGTCTTGATGCGAGGCTCTGAACCCCTCCCCCATCTATAAGGGCAACTGCTCGGTCTTGCCACTGACCATTACAGAAAAGCAAAGTGCGTTATGACGAGTGCAACTAATATTCAACAGCCTGCTTTAAAAAATGCGCCTGCAAAAGCGGCTCTGAGATAAGAGAACAACAGCGAGCCACAATAGCGACTGTTTTGGATGAAACTGGGCTCTTCTCTGCAATGAAACGCACTTTGCTCTGACTTTGCATGCCTCAGGGGAGAAAATTTGGAACCGGTTCCGAACCGGTTCGAACCGAGCCGGAACCGAGGGTCTCGGTTCGGTTCGGTTCGGTTCCGGTTCCAGCTCGGTTCGAACCGGCCAGGACCGCCGGTTCCGGTTCGGTTCCGGTTCGGTTCCAGGTTCCAAAAGTACCCGCTTCCGGTTCGGTTCGGTTCGGTTCCGGTTCGGACCGGTTCTGGAACACCCTGCTCGTATCCACAGTGGCGGTGAAACCTCGAAGAATAAATCGTCGAACTAGCAGCGGCCAGAGGTGGGCAGGGGGGTCTTGAAGGAGTTTCGGAATTCGATCACAAGGTTTTTGAAACAGAGACTAAACTGCTCTGTTTCCGTCTTGAGAGTGTTACAGAGCCTGGGCATTGCAGAGAAATTCGACGTCTTCAGGTACCTAGACTGTTGGTTTTGTCCGAAACTCAGAGTTTATGGACTTGATTTGGGGGTGTAATTTCCCAGGCCACACAAGTAATTGTGAACAAGACTTACAAGAGCATCTTGCCTTGTTAGAGCATCTTGCCCTGATTAAGGAAGACGATTTCATGAACTCCAAATATATTTTTAACGAAGAAGGCGAGGTGAAGGAGTGCCAGAGTCTCTTTCGTTCATCATGCAATCATACTGGTTGTCTTGGCCATTGCTTGAAAAATAAGAGGAGACCTTGATACTGACAGTGACCTATCGCTTGTCAACCATGGCATTAGGTTGGAGGGATACGCGAGGACGAAAACAAGCTGCGACGTCTATATTTTGTTGTGCAGTGAGAAAACTTTCGAGGGACACTTTTCAGTTCGATTTTTCTCAACAACGATTTGCAGCGTGCTTTCATCTCCTAACACCACTTATCAACAAACATCTTCAAACATCTTGTGCAAGGCATTTATCGAGCGGGGCTAGGAGCCACGAGGACGGCCGCTGGGTTGAATCGCCGCATACCACGGCGGCGGGTTGCCGGCAACGGCGGCGGCCTCACGCATTCGCTGTCGACGCTTCGCCAACATCATCTGACGGCGGCGGCCTGAGACTGTCGTAGTTAGGAGAAGACTTACGCTCTTTCTTCTGAGCCACGGTGAGAGCAGCCATCTGGACGAGTGCTGGGATGATCAATGGGTGATGTCGGAAGCAGTTGGGAACTTTATTAGCGATGCGAGACGCTGAGTTCGAGATGTATGCAAAATCGCGATTGCGTGTCGATGCAAGAATTTGAGGTTTATCATTCCCTGCCTTGGCCATAAACTCACATCGTCCTAACTTCCCTCGACGATTATGAGTTTCGCTTTGCTCAAACCTCAAAAGAGAAACAAATTGGAGCTGAAAATAAACTCCTTTTCAGCCAATTCTCGAGCGTCTAGCTAACACCAAATGCTTTCTTGAACTCCTGACCAGCTCCTCGTTGGCTGCTTCAATTTTACTTCATTTCTCGACGCACTAAACCGATCTGCATACGTGCAGGAGACCTCATTTCAAAAGACTATTATAAGCCTCGCAGCGTCTCAATCTCAAAGAGGGCCAGGGCAGAAATTAATCCATCCTTTTTCAAACGTCCCTTACAATTTAAAAACACCAAGATTTGGTCGATGTGCATATTAATCGAAGTTCAAAAGGCCAAGAGGAAAACTATGAGTGTGAAGAAATCTTTGTGTTAATGTGTGAGTGTGCAGGCAATGAGAACATAGGTAAGAGTTTATGGAGACAAGGCTTCGGGGCTCTGGTTGGTCGAGCCTCAGACGAGGGCGATGATGACGAAGACGAGGGACACGACGCAGAGCAGCATGCCGCCGATGATCAACGCGAGGAAGACGATCTGAGCCCTTTACTTCTTTGTGAGAGTCTTGAACCTTGAGGATTAGCGCTGTTCTCGAGCTCCTCTCGCTTTGGCCGGCGGCCATCCACTCTTCGTCCTTCGTTCTGTCTTTCTTCGCCGCGCCGCTCGACGCATCGGGCGGCTTCCAGGAGTCGCTGTCGCTCTTTTGCTTCGCCGACGTGTTCGCATCTGACGGAGGGGCGCCCGGCGTCGTCTTCAGCCCGTCCTCGACGCTGTTGTAGCGACGCCTGCTACTCGTCTTCCTCTTCACCGGGCCTGCCGAAGAGACTCTTTGCTT
>JAQIXL010002648.1:0-12392 GCA_034700245.1 Poikilolaimus oxycercus | reverse complement strand
TTGGTCACAGCCATGTGTGGGAGGTTTAACGATGAGACGAGAGTGCCGCGGAGTCGCCCGGTGGAGTGTCTGTGGTCTAATTTACAAGTTATGCTAATTATGCTAATTTACAAGCAGCCTCACCCTATTCGTCGATGTCAATTTTAGCAATGACAACATTCTCCATAGATATTTTCTCCTTTTAGCTGCAAGAGCTGCCTTCAAACTTCAATGGCCTGAACAAGCAAACAAAGGCCCTTCTCAAGGAATCATCGTAATTCTTTGCGTCTCTGACTGCTTCTTTGAGATCCAAATCCACGAGTTTCCTATTATTTTGCTAGTGTCGGCTGAAGTCACAAATGGACAACCTTCAAAGAAGGGACAGAGTAGTTAACTGAAGACCTAAGAAAAGCGGTCAAGATTACCAAAAAGATGAGCAACATTCCGGGTTGAATTAATTCAAAATCAGTCAAAACGTCGCGTTCTTAGCCAAAAATCCAACGGAGTACGAAACCAGCGAGATGAAAATTGCCTGTCGGAGTTAAAATCAACATGGCCGCTAGTCCGCATGGGCGCGATTTTGTTCTGGATAATAAACAGGTCTTCTTTCATGAACACTAGTTTCCGTGTGGCTGTCAGAATAAAAATTCACTTTTCACCTTATCTTGGACGCAAGAAAGCAGGAGGGTCTTCGTGAGTCATCCTTGTGAGAGAAGGAAGGGAAGACACGGGCAATGAATCACGGCCACCTTCCTCTTTCCCGTTTTCCTTCCTCCTTCTCCGTCTTCTCAGCCTCATCCGCTCGTGCCTTTTCTTCATTGTGACCCTAGTCTCACGATATTTATGGCATGGTTTCAGATGTGCATAAAACGGATACAATATCGCCTCTTATAGAAAGACGCCAAGGCGCCAATGCAAACCATAGACGGTGTCAAAATCCTACTCCTGACATCTTCGTAAAATATTAACTGGCTCAATGGCTTGAGAATCAGCAATCTTGTAAATTGCCTCTGGAACATGTACAAAGGAAGAAGCAAGTTATACGCTAAGCAGTGGAAGTCCGCAAATCACTATTTTTGACAAACAGAAGCAAGCAATGATTTGAAGCGTTCAACGAACCAAAGTCAAGTCCCCGCTTGCGCTCCGGACGATTTTTCTCTGAGATGCATCTTCGAGTGGTGCATCGCAACAGCATTTGTTTTGCCCAAAGTACATATAGTCCGCTTTAAGCAAGGGCAGAATTGCTCAAGCAATGCCAATAAAAAAATCACTCTAATTGTCCGTTTAGTGATGGCCAATAACCAACTCGGAGCAGGTATTGAACAACGAAGAGTCTTCGCAGTTTTGCAAAATTGCCTTTACGAACTCGAGAGGTGCTGTCTTTCGGAGATCACATCATGCAATTGATCTCTAACTCACCGCAAGCGATTACAGCTTTTGAAATAATCCAGGCCACACTGAGACACAAAACGATGATCTTGGCGCAAACTATGTAAACGAGAAAATCTCGCCAAGTACATAATTTCTATTTGTCGTCGTGATGTCATAATAAACTCTTTTCACTTCAGAGAGACGCAAAAAAAACGAGAAGCCGTGATTCGTGAGTCAATTTTGCCGAGGAGAAGCGCTGAAGAAGACAAGCTCAATGAATCAGGAGCGCCTTTCTCCTTTTAGCGTTCCCAATTTCCTTCTTTTTCACCTTTTTCGGCTCCAACGCGTTTCTCTTCATCAAACTATGGCATTTTCAAAACGATTTCAGATATGCTTAGAATAAATTTGCCCTCTCATAGAAAGATGGAGCAGAGAATTCTCTTTTTAAATTTCTAATAAAGAGATTTCTGGAATTGTAATCGCTAACTGTTTTAACAGTAAATTCGCAAATTCGGGATTATAAACTTGTCCGGTTAATGAGACGCGTCCAAAACATTCAAGACAGGCATTGTGAGTCAGCCTTCCCGGAGAAGGAAGGAAGAGGAAGCTGAGGCAATGAATCACGGCCGCCTTTCCTCTCCAGTCGCCTCGTTTCCATCTTTACGCGTTTTGCTTCCTTCCAGTTTCTTTTTCTGCGTATTATCATGTTCTCAAAGTCGTTTTCAGAAATGCTTAGAACAGATTTTTGGCCTCTCATAGAAAGACGGCAAAGGAAATCACGAACTACCTTGATTTCTATGCGACAAATTCTTCTGTTGAACACAGGGTTGAATTGCTTGCTGCAAGAAACACCAACAACTATTTGCGCAGAGGGAGCAAAGAAAGAAAGAAACTACAAACTGTAGCCCTGTAGTCCCGGGCCTAACGTTCCGAATTTTTTTCAAATGGTACGGCATTCGTCCAAGTTGCCTGCCAGTTGATGTCGGCATGGTGGTCTTGAACAGAACTCCCTCAAGAAGCCGAAAGAAAGATTTTCCTCGTCGCAATTGAGGTAGAATTTTGCAATTAAATTCGCCGGCACGACCATGCACAACAGTCAGTCGTTTCTCCCTTTCTTCCGATAAACTTCTATTCAGCAATATGCGCTGACTGAGGGAATTTCAAACACAACATTTTCTGGATGTCCAAGGCATAGTCACCGTTTAGAAAGAAGAAAGTATTCTTTTAGAGAGATGTACAACAGAATGGCAAGTATACAAAAGCGTTGAACAGTGCGCAAAATGTCAAAACAAATTCGCAGTGGATTCATATTCGCTGTTCTGCGCTGGAGAAACTGATTTCGCTCCAGGCGCACAATTCGTCATGCAGAGGCGCATCGTCTCCTGATGTGAGAGCCACATTCATTGCTGGGGGAGATATTTTTTCTCATGATACTAAATGCTTTGATATTATCAGAATAAACTTTTTTCGGTTTAGGGTGAGACGCGAGAAAACCGAGAGGGGAGATGCGTCGTGAGCAATCCATGCCAGGGAAGAAGGAAAACAGAAGACGAAAGCATGAATCGACCGAGCCTTCTCCATTCCCTGCCGCCTCGCTTTCCTCATCCGCCCGCGTCTTTTCTGCTTCCCGCGTTTTTTAACGTGCTGAACGCATTTTAAAAAATCGATTTTAGATTTGCTTAAAACAAATTTCTCGACTCTCATAGAAATTAGCCTTTCGAAAATGCCGGCTTAGTTGAAAACCGCGGAGAATTTGAAATCGCCACTGAACTCATGGGCACGATTGCAAGCAATAATTAATGCAAAGAAGCACATTTGGCTACGCGTAAACAGTCTGAACAGTCTCTAGACCAACTATGCAAGCAATTGGGCATGTTGAAGTTGTCTCGATAAGCTGCAATGTGGTCTATTGATTGTTGCTTGAAGGTACACTAATTATTTTCTTGTTCATGATCATTCACTGTCGTCGAAGAGTACTCGTTTGAGTTGAAGAAAATCTTTCTCAAGCCAATCAAAAACGGTTGCTCTAGTTATCCATTTGGTGGCCCTGAACGACAACACTATGCGTTCACCTGACAATTTGATTTTGAAACTTCTTCTGCTATTTATCTTGAAGAATTGTCTTCTCATGTGAGACTGTGTTACGCCATCTTACAAAGAAAACACCAAAAGTCGCTTACTTCTTTTTAGTCAAAACTGTTTTACAATAGTGTCAAAATAAACACCTTTTCACTTCAGACAAGACGTTGGAAAAGCAGGACGGTGGTCGTGAGTCAACCTAACAAGAGGAGGATGGCGAAAGAAGGCCTGGGAAAACAGGTCGTGAATCTCACTCTCGGCTTTGTTTTTATTCTGACAAGAGGAACGCTTCCATGATCGGTTAGTTACTAACTTTGGAGAAACCGGGCTAATAATCGAGTTGAGACTTCTGTGGGCAAAAACTATTATGGTTCTCTCTGAAGACACCGCCGAGTAGGACCGTCATCATGAGTCAACGAAGTGAAAGACGGCGAGGGACGGCGACGGAGCGTGAATCACGGACGCTTTCTGCCATTTCCCGTCTCCACAATCCTCCTGCGCCCACGTCGCGAACTCCGCCTCTTTTTTATTGAATTGATTGAATTTCCAAAATTTTAGCCAATGATTTCAGACTGCATAGAACTTGTTTCTGGTTCTTATAGAAAGACGCCGTAAAAAAGCTTGATCTTGCTGGACGAGAAAACGATAGGAAAAGAGACGCATTTGGTCACAGAATGTCAATAATTCACCGAGCAATCGTTGTGGATGCCATTTTCACTTTTCTAAATAAAAGTTGCTAAAGCAACGAAGAATCAAACGGAGATTGCCATCAGGCGAAACCTACACAGCAACGCAGTGAAGCGTATACTTACCAAGAAGTGCAGATGATGTGGAACAACGTAGTCTCTGATTGAATACACACAAATTATTGCCCCCTTTCATGATCATTCCCTGTAGTGGAACAATGGTCGTTTGAGTTGAAGGAAATCTGTTCACGCAACGGCAATCAAAATCGGCTCATCTAGTTATTCAACTTGTGGCTCTCAACAATGGCGTGCAGCTAAAATTTGACAATTTGATTTTCAACAAAATCTCATCAAAAATTGTCTTCTGACGTAAGGTTGTGCACTGTGTTAGTTCCTGCCGAGAAAGCATCAAGACAACGCTAGAGAGTTCTAAGTCAGTGCCAACTGTCAGTTTGGTGTCAGAATAAACCCTTTTCACTTGAGACAATGAGTTGAAAAAGCAGGACGGCCTTCATGAGTCATCTTAGCGAGAGGGAGAGATTGCTAGAGAAAACACGGTGTAATGAATCATAAGCGCCTTCGTCTCCTTCAGGCGGTTTCTTTTCCATTCGCGTCCTGTATCTAACTGTGCCTTCTCTTCATCTATGTAACTATTCACGACAACAATTTCAGAAATGCTTGGAACATTGTCGCCTCTCATAGAAAGCGCGACAGAATCTCGCATTTTTTTTTCAAAAACAATTTTGAAACCGCAAGCTGGTTTGGTTGCTACGAGAAAGCTACGTAGATTTTCAATAGTCGGTTCGGTTTACAAAGCAAAAATTGCTAAACGTGCTAGAATATTCCTGATGAAGATTCTGGTCGAAATATTATTGACTAACGAAAGCGTACAGCGACCATTTGTTCAAAGCTTCAATAATGCGAACTTTTGACTGGTAACGACGGTTGCGTTCGTTAGTAAGTGGCTTAATTCTTTTTTTTCTTTTTTCAGGTTTGCAAACCTTGACGTCCTTTCACGACAGATATTTGGCTCTTTTGAAAAATGATTTGGCGAAAAAGGGCCATGTTCAGCCAACGGATCCAGTGGACTGCCAAGTCGACAATCGGTCGTCAGAAGAAGACGCGATCTGGCATCTTACAGTGTCCATGACATCTGCAGTCAGAATAAACCTGTTCCTTTTTTGCAAAAAATCGCAACCTCGTGGCTGGCTTTGTCTTTCTTCTGGCCAGGAGAGCGACTTAGTTGATAGGCCTGTGCGCCAGTCTTCATTTTTTTTCCTTTGCCCTCCTGTCGAATCTCATAATGAGAGTGGGAGCGAAAGTAAAAAAAAGTGGACGACATTCGCGGAGATTATCGGGCAGCGATCTAACAGGTCACCTGATATTCTTCTTGCACGACGCTCGTCTCCACCCGTGGCAAACGTGCTGACTCAACAGTCTGGAAGAGGAAGGCGAAGGAGAAGCAGAAGGAGTTGAGTCACGACGTCTTTCCCCCCTCCATACACCCCATTTCTTCAGTCAAACGTTTTACTATGATAACGCTTCTTTCTCATTGCTTGACCGTTTTAGTTGCGATTGCTTACAGCGTGCTAAAACGTTTGCGTGCGCAAATTTAACGCAGCTAATTGGAAAGAATTTAGGCCGCGTAGACGAGCCTCTTCGCTCGTCGCATAGAATGACGAGCAACAACTTCAACACGGTTGATTTTATTCCAAGAAAACGGAAATCATAGTCGGAAGTATTATGAGTAGGTTTGACACGACTGAAATTCGTGCAATCCTTTCAGATGAAGGCATCAACTACGAATAAGAATTTCACTTGACCAATATCTGAGAATCTTCTTGATCCGGAAAGGGGAATGTTCATAGTGAAACAAAATTGCTCGGCTGCTTAAGATGACAACATCCCATCCATCCATGTCGGTCAATGGAGTTTCCACTCCAACATGATCCCCAAAAAGATCCTCCGCATTTTAGCAGGAGAAATAATTAGAACACGGCGAGACGCTATTCAACATAACAATTTTCACTCATAGGGCAGTACTCCAGCTAGTTATTCTGAACAATGATCCACAACCAAATCTTGGCAATGTGATTATTCACCTTCTCGACACGATCTTCTTCTGAACTGTTTCTTTACAGTCTAAATGTGCAGAGGCTTTCATGCACCGAAAAATCACACCCTACTGCAATTTTAACGTATTTTAACGTATAGCTTTTAAAACGCTTACATGTCAAGTCATGAAGCAAGCCCGTTCACATACGATCTTTCAAAACACGCGGAAAAATTGCACTCATCAGCATGCCATGTCTTCTGGATGTCTGAATAAAATTTTTTTATCTTACTTCAGCATAAAGAGACGCAAAAAAAGCAGGAAATCGTGTCTTCTGACTCAATTCTGCCATCCAAGGATGGCAAGAGAAGGCAAAGACATTGAATCAGCACCGCCTGTGTTCCCTTAGCGGCCCCGTTTCCATCTTCCGGCATCTTCACGCCTTTCCGACACCACCGCGTTTCTCCTAATTCTCGCATTTTAAAGACAATTTCAGATATGATTAGAATAAATTTGTCGCCTCCGTCTCATAGAAAGGCGTATAAGATATGCGCCAGATTTTTTTATGGAAAAACAGCGAAAGGCTGTATTTCCTTACTCAAAAAAATGTTCAAGAAAGGAAACACCAATAGCGCTGTGTCGTCATGAGTTTGTTTCGATCACAATAGCCGCCGCGGTTTTGCTCAATTGCAAGTCGCTTTTTTTGTCTTCCGATAAGCTTCTTTGCAGCGCTAGCAATCATTCTAAGCATTGATCCTTGTCCACTCTTGTTCTTTTGAGTTGAAGACAATATCTTCAAGCATACTCAGAATATGAAGAATGCCTAGGAGATGCTACAATCAGCCCAAAGCTTCTGCTCTCACCCGACCTTACTGAAAGTCGCGCAAGCAAATGATTCCACGGAAGACGGCCAATTTGCTCAAAGATGTTTATCAAAAAAAAGTTGATAGAATTCTTCAGCGCTGAGACGAAAATCAGCAACCCAAGATGAGCAGCATTTGAATTGAGCTTCTATCGCGACCAAAAGAGATTTGGTATCATCAAACAACGGGTCAGAAAACAGAAGCGGAATTGCAAAATAGCAGACGACGCTCGGAGGAGGACGAATCTTCACCGCTAACTAACATCGTTAACGGCACAAGCATAGTCAATAAAAAAATTTCATTTTTCAATACGAAGCCCATCGCGTTCATCAACGATCATTACAAAACAATAAAAATAACACTAACAATAAGCAACTCCTTTTTATAGGTTTACTGCCACGATAAACTCATTTCACTTCAGTTTATGTCTTTGTTTGTTCTTCTGGCAAAGGGACGCCATTCGATCATTACCGGATTGGCCTGTACTCCAGTCCTCACGTCTCTTTCGCACTCCTCTAGATTCCCCCGCAACGCTTTATCTTCACTTTGAGCTCAGTCCCAACTTTGGACCACAGACTACGCAATGCCAGTGAGGAGGGAAAGTGGGGTAAGTGGACGCAGGATGATCGGATAACTATCTAAAAAGTCATCTGATAGTCTTCTCTCACGACGCTCCTCTCCGCCCGTGGCAAACGTGCTGACTCAACAGTCTGGAACAGGAAGGCGAAGGAGAAGCAGAAAGAGTTGAGTCACGACGTCTTTCCCCTCCATGCACCCCATTTCCTCATTCAAACGCTTTAGAATGATATTCAGCTTTTCTTTCTCGCTATTTGCCCCTTTTCGTTTAGAGCATGCTAGAACGTTTGCGTGCACAAATTGACGACTGCTAATTGAAGAGATTTCAGGCCGCTTAGACGAGTCTCTTCTCTCATCAAATAGAATGGAAGGAAACCACTTGGATATGCCCTATTTTATTCCACCACAAGGAAATCGTAGTCGAAAACATTACCAGGAGGTGCAAATGTGTACCACCGCTGAACTTCAACGATCTTTACAGACGCACTGTGTTGATTTAATAATCTGGACCGGTATTTTGATCTAGAAAATGCAATAATCACAAGAGACAAACTTGCTCGACTGCTTAAGATTAATCCATCGAACTTGGTCAATATAACAAACCATTCAAACAGCTTGTCCAATGAGACCTGCCGCATTTCACCAGGAGAAATAATTAAAAAGAGACGACTCAAAGGATATCATGCTTCCAAAGTTACCGAAATCAGCATAAGTTTGTTATTAGCCCCCCTTAAGTTATTGACTGCGGCGGAAAGAACAACAGCTGTTTCTTCAGTGTGAACAAGGAACTTGTACTCATTACTACTAGCCTGAATGATCAAAATGCGCCGAGTCTAAATGCAGACATGTGTGGGCTAGCGACATTTCGTTCAAGAAACCCTGGATCAAGAACGATTTTCAACGCTTCTTACGAGCTCATTGAAATCACAAGTCTGTCGACGCGATTGCGCACAGAAATCGGTTAAAAGATGAGACGAAATAGGGATATCACTAAATCAGCAAACAGTTTTCAGAACAGGGGCCACTAGCAAAATTGGCGAATGAATTACTCTCGAATTGAATTTCCGTTTCGATATGTTTTTCGATGTCTGAATAAATTCTTATCGCTTCAGCTGGCATCAGCATAAAGAGACGCAAAAAAGAAACCGTGCGACATGAATCAATTTTGCAAGAGAAGGAGGGAAAAGAAGACAAAGCAATGAATCATAAGCTTCTTCCTCCTCCTTGCATCCCCATTTCCTCGCATTTCTATGCCTTTTCGGCGTTTCTATTCGTTTAATTATCGCTCTTACAAAAACGGTTTCAGAATGCTTAGAACAACTTTGTCGCATCTCATAGAAAAGCGAAAAAAAGGATTTTTTTTTAACATGCCAAGTACATAAACTGAAAGTCAGGAGAACTCGTCGTCTATACCAGATCGTCATCTATATGCGTTGAGACTGCCTATTTGCAAATAAGGTACGATAAGTCGACACTAATTAGCGAGTCAATGATTGTTCAAAATTTAATTGCAAAACTGATTTTTAGACGAGCAACGAGGAAGCAAATGGTTATAATCGCCACGAATTTGTTTCAATAGCAGCAATAACGATCGCTTTGCTCAATTGTAAGTCGTTTTTTTCTCTTTCGATGTGCTTCTTTTCAGCCGCCGGGCTCATTCTTATCGTTTGTTAAATCACTGTCTACAAACATACTCTACAAGTAGAAAGAATAGGAATGCTTCAATCAACGAACATCTTCTGCTCCGAATTGATCTTACTGATAGCCGCTTGCGCGCTTTTTCCAACAAAAGTGCGCCTATTTGATCGCGGGCGTTTAATGAAGGAAGTTGATCAAATTCTTCGTGAAAGAGACGAAATCCACGAACGCTAGAAGAGCGACTTCGCGACCAAAAGAATATCCACATCAGCATACAAGCGGCCAGACTGTTAATTGCGGAATGGGAAGCAACGCCTAGAGGGGGAGGAAGAGGAATCTCTTCAACCGCTAACTAACATCGATCAAATAAAATATTTTTTTCAATACGAAACCCACCTAAACGATAAACGATCAAAGAAGACCAAACCAATCTCACTAACTGTGTGTCGTGGTCGCCCCATACAATTAGTTAGTTAGTGCCACAATGAACTCCTCTCACTTCAGCCTGGCAAGAGGCAAGAAAATGGAAAAGGCGGGTGCTGTGACTCAGCTTTTCTAGAGGAAGACGGCAAGAAGCGGCAAAGGCAATGACTCAAGGGCTCCTTTCCTCCCTGCATCTACCTCGTTTTCACCCCCTCTTTTCTTCGCGTTTTCCTTATCTTCCATTACCTATCGAGTTCTCAAAAACGATTTCAGATGTGCGTATAACACACTTGTCGAGACTTATAGAAGGATTTTTCTCCAATTTTATTTGTACGAGAATTGACAGAAAATGTCAATTCCCTGCTTATATTGTCCGGAGGAACTGGTCGTGTTTGGATCGTGAATTTGTGGAACTCAATAGAGCTGGATGAATTTTTCTCAGGCTTCTTTTATCATTTTCTGATTGGCTTGTTTTCAGTGACGGAATTTATGCTGGTCTTCTTAATGCGACTATTTCGTTCCTATGACATTAAAGTGCTCAAAACGAATCGGAAAACTTGAATGCCCACAAGAAGTGATGTTTCTTGTGCCAAGAATTGTGCTCCATCAACGCACGAATCTTAGGCACGAATAACAGCTCCAACTCAATAGCTACTGTTAGTTCAAAGTCGAAAATGCCAATTCAGACGACTGCATTGTAGTGCGCTAGACGGAAATATTACAACAGCAATCAATCTCGTCGAAACGATTAGCCACAAAAAGGTGAAGTTCATCCAGATTGTAGAAAAGTACTGACAACAAAGCAGACAATTCAACAGTTGATTGTCAGAGAGGAAACATGTTCGGTTACTAATTGAAATCATCGTAGATATTGTCAGGTTCACAATAAATGCGTTTCTTTTGCCATTCGGGCGCTGGAAGGAGTCTTTGAAACGAGCGCTCTTTTGGGCCCCTCAAGGCACGTGCTTCAAGCCCACAGACAAACCGAAGACGCTCACAACAATTTGAAAACCTTCTTCGCAACATAGTGGTGGTACAGCAGGGTTGATTGTGTTGTTCAAGGGCCCCTTAAACCTAGGCTTAGCGAGGATGGCCGGGCCTTGGGAAGTCAAAAGCTACGAATGGTCCTGATGTGTGGGGCGCTGGAAAGCGCATGAAAAATGCTGCAGAATAAGACCCCAGGCGCCTCAAACGATGATGTTGAGCTCCCAAACAGGGCGTCCTGAAAATACTGCTCAGGCCGTCTTCACTACAAAGAAGCTTGTTCAAGGGCCCCCTAAGCCTAGGCTTAGCGAGGATGGCCGGGCCTTGGGAAGTCAAAAGCTACGAATAGTCCTGATGTGTGGGGCGCTGGAAAGCGCATGAAAAATGCTGCAGAATGAGACCCCAGGCGCCTCAAACGATGACGTTCAACCCAGGAAGAGGACTTCCTTGAAGCGCTGCCGAGGCCGTCTTCGGTGCAAAGAACTGCGCATTGGGGAGAGCCGGCCATTTTTTTTGCCTGTTCAATGGGGCGCTAGGTATGTGAATGAAGTGTTCTTGCAAAGTTCCAGCCATCTTTCTCCTTGCGAAATGCTTTGATGTGTCGAAAATCGACGAAGCGACGCTCCGAGGCGTGAAAGAACGTGAATCATTTCTTTGCCCGTTCCGAGGCTTCCTTCTCGCACGTCTTAGAAGCTCGATTCGAGTCGTTTTCTCCCTTTTAGCTTGTAGAATGCCTCGAAAAAAATTAATATATTTTAGACTGCATAGACGACCTGCTTCAACCATATAAAATGCGAGAAAATGTTCGCTGTTGCCAAATAATACAATATTTCCTGTATTTTTTTTGTCCAACGGATATCATTCGCTTGAATATTTATTGATCGATTTCTTCTACAAGCCACATGCTAGGCCCATACGGAGCATCCTCAATAACAACTTGTTGATACGGAAAATCAAATACTTCAGTGAGTGGCTGATTGTGAGTGTGCGGTCACGTCAACACATTGCTTTCTACGACATAAAATAAGTTATGATGGAATCAAGTAAATGCTCACGGGACTAAGCCTCGTCTCCCCGTGACCCAGCCAGCGATAAGCTGTGATCCCTGGGAATAAAATCTTGTAGCAAGTAAATGCTATCAAGACTTTTGGTCTTTTGGATTCTCTAAATAAATCCGTTCCGTTACAAACGTTTCACACAATCTGCGGAAATTGAGACTGCAAAAAAAGCGCACAAATCAGATTTTTCTTAAATGGAGCAAGGCCAATTCTTTAGTGTTTTACAAATGCGAGACAAAGAAGAAGAAAAAAAGAATCTCACCAAAAAGCTCTTTTTTGCTTCTTGCAATTTTTTCAAAGACTGCCAAGGAACGTGATTTGCACTTTATGGTCCAAGTCGCGGATGAAAACCTTTACTAAATGAATCTAGAATACAAAAATGAGATCCAGACAATTTTAGTCATGCTTGTATTCTGGAATATTCCTATTGCCTCATTCGAGAAGCCGACAGCCGCCACAGATGGTTGTCCTCGACGAGAACATCGTTGCCAGTCGTGAGTCTCCTCCGGTTACGTAGCCTCTCTCCTTCAGCGGAGCTGCAGCAGGCGGTGAGCCGTGGCCGGGCGGCGCGTCAGGAGCTCGAGCTCGTCACCCGCCAGCTCGCCTCCCTCAAGAACGAGAACAAGAGCCTCGAGACGGAGCTCAAGGGCCTCGACCAGGAGTCCTTCTTTCCCTCAAGAGA
>JAQIXL010002647.1:0-12395 GCA_034700245.1 Poikilolaimus oxycercus | reverse complement strand
CCCCCCCCCCCCCCCCCCCCCCCCCCCCCCCCCCCCCCCCCCCCCCCCCCCCCCCCCCCCCCCCGCACCATCGCCCAGCACTGAGAACCTTGCGAATTGCAAGCAGTCTTCAAGGGCAAGTAGGAGGCCCTCCAGCCTCTCACAACATCCTTATTCAACAGAACACATAAGAAGCGAAAGTGTTTAGGAAGGTCGTCATGGAACGGCCACTTTGCCGTGGTCAAGATAGAAGCGGCATTTTTGAATGCGCCCTCGAGTCTTGTAAACGAGAGGTCTTGAAGACTTGAAAGTAGACAGCCAGGTGCCGCAACAAAGCGATGATGCTGTCAACCACCAGATAGGCCGAAGGAGGTAGACCGGTGAGACAGACGGCCATGGCTGTCACAGGGACAACATGGGTGGACGAGCGAGGGCGCAGGAGGAGGCCGACCTCTTGTCCGAGGCTCAAACTCACTTGCGATGAGAAGCTGCTGCAACTGCCGAAGACGCCGACGACCGAAGACTGATCACCGGAGCAGTTTTTCGCCCATTTTATAGAGTTTCGCAGGCATTCTAGACGTCTAGAAAAGTCAGAATAAATGCAGAGGAAGTGATTTTATGCAAAGACTAATTTCCTTCTCACTGTGTTCCCTACAAACACGACTTTGACGAAGTTTCAAGAGGCCAGTGGTAAAAAAATATCGCAAGAAGTGCAGCCTAGAAAAAGACTGTGATGATCTTTCAAGCAACAAGGACAGTATTTGAAAAGCATGGCACTGGGGAACTGAACGAAGTTGTGAAGCGGGGCCTGCTGGTGGATTTTCAATGTTTCTCATAGGGTGAGCGCTCTTGCCTTTATGGTGTTCTTCTCCCTTTCCTTGATTTGAAGACAGCCTAGCAGCTAGCCGCATTTTCTCGTCCCAATTTCAGTCACCGTTGGAACCATTTTGAAAAGAACGTCCATTTGCGACATCCCTCTGTCTCGTCCGGTCTCTCTCCTCCGATGTGAAATATGTGTGCGTCCCGCCTCGTGGGCATCCTTTCCAACACGTTTCCCTTTCTGGCTCCATGACGAGAACTCTCCTGACTTCTCTTCTCGAGACTTTCGCGCAGTAAAAGGGAAATGTAAGGGAGCAATTGTATCCGATGCATGCATCGTTTTTGCCATCCTCGCGCTTCTCGGCTCATGTGAGTCCAGCCTTTCGACATGAAATGAAATCGTGGCGAATCTATGAGACATCATTCTTCTTCCATTTCTTCCTCTATCTTCCTGTACTCTCATTTCGAAATTCAGCCTTTCGGTTGATTCTGATCGGGCCGTTGTCGCTGCTTGTAATTAGCGAACGCTTCAACTCTTTTAGAGTTTCAATTATCTTCGAAGTTTTGGCAATGGATGAAATAATTTCGAGAACAGATTGGCCTCCCCAGGACCTGGAAGAACCGCGATACTCCTGTGACTCCGTAAGGTTCCAGCTTCATTTTCAACTCCTTCACCACATTTCGGACAACTTTAAAGTCCCTAACTTTTCGAAATCATCATCAAAGGTAAAAATGCGTTTAGGATCCCCTATTCTACGCCACAATTGTTTTCCTCTTCATCAAGGGAGGATTCACCGTCTTCAATGGCAGCATATTGGTGCGAATGATACAAATGAGAAAGGAACTTCCGCTCAACACAACGTTTTACCGTCTTATCTTCAGTTCTAGTGAGTTGTAGATCTTTCACTTACGCCTCCAGATTTATGTGGAGTTCTTCATTCCAGTCTTCATATCATCGCCATATCGTCGGTTCTCCTTGACTACCAGAACGATCTCTTCACCTTCTGGAGTTATTTGTGTTCCATTTGGCTGGCGACGTTCAAATTTGCCTGTAAGTCCCATTGAGGATGCTGAAGGACTCCTTTTAAGTGGATCTGTTGATCACGTTCCATAACGGATCAATGGCCGATCCCTTTTTCAAGGAGGTGATTTTCTTTGGCAAATAACGAAGTTTTAGCGATTCACGAAGAAATGTGTCGCATGGACCATCTTCTTGCTCGGCCTCTTCTCGTTGATTCCATCGATGGTGGTGTTCCCGTTCGCGACGCCGGCATATCTTCCCTCGGACTGTGGTCGTCGATGGCAACACTTCCCTGAAGTTGAAAGAGCGAGTTCTAAAAGTTCATACGCCATTCCAATGGGGGTTTTAGCCCCTCGGAGTGGCGATTGGATCGATTATGGCGTTGGGATCGCTTCTGGCCGCAGGAATCATCACGAAGACATACAAACGAAGACGGCCACTTGGAGGACAGCCCATCTCCGAACTCCTCTCACTTCAGCTTGCCATTCTTCGGAGCCTCTATATCACACAATTAGTCAATTTCGTAAGTTCTTTTTGCAAGAATCGTGGAAGGTTTTATGCTTTGCAGTTCGTCGGCTGTCTTGAAGTCCTCCGAGCCGCATTCCCCGACTCCGAAGTGATCTTTCTGCTGGTAAAGATTAGTTAGAATAGAAAACTAAGTCGGTTGTAGTTCATGTTCTTCGAGACGACGTGCAATCTCGACGACATCACCATCTGGATGTGCTCATCGAGGAAATTCCGACGTCTCCTGTCAACGAGGACTTCTTCGCCGACATTGACCGCAATTGAACTGTGAGTTGAAGGTCTCTCTCCCCTTCCTCCTCTTTCTTAAACTCTTCTTCTTGGTGTTTGACAATTCTCTAGTGTGCAATTTCAATTTCACCTCCTTGCATTTCATCTCATGTGTTGAAAGCAAGTCGTCAGACTTTCGTCTACCCCCAGTTCTTCGATTAGTGCAGTGTGTTGCCCTCTTGTTGCCAGGACGTGTTGAATGCTCGTGCGGAGCCTGAATTTGTCTTCTCGTGTCTAGTTTTCTCCGGCGTTGACTTAAGTGGCTTCGAGTGGATGATTGGGTGATCGATCATTCATGCCAGCATCCTTACAATTAACGCAAAATAGCCTCTCGTTTCTTCTCTTGAAAAGCTCTCACATTCCAAAAATCGAGCCCTCACGTTCATGATTTTAATCGATGCAGCCATTAGAATGACTGCATCAATCCATGAGCTTTGTTCTCTCGAAAGGTCCCATCTCGAGTTTCTTGAGGTTCATTTCCTCAATCTTCAAGTGGATTTTCCGTCTTGTGACGAATGTGAAGAGTCACGCGACTCGCGATGGTTTCAATCTCTTCCCTTCATTTGTACAGCGTCGCGTGTTCGACTTTCTTCCTTGAACTTCATTGTCAGCTCGCGTGTGCGCGATGGAATAAAGTCCGCCTTGGAAGAGAGAAAAAACAATAGAGCAGACATTTCTCGGAATCAAACGTGATTCCTGACAATCATCATGCAATGTAATGGCAAAAAAAGAATTGCTGAAAACTTGTTCCTGAAGGCTTCAAATCACATCGTCCACTAGGCAGGAGACATGCGAGGCTAGAAGGAGGAGGGTAAAAGAGAAACGAGAACGAGCAAGGAAGTACGAATGTAAACTGTGGATAGTCGCCGTTTGGCAGAAATGTTTCTTTCTTTTGCATCTTCTCTTGAAACATTTCGCAGCACTTCTTGCCGTCTCAGGCAGTTGGTTCGCCGATTCGCAGCGAGGCATGCTTCGTGAGTCTTCCGCCTCTCCTCTTTCACAAAGACGAGCTTCAGGGCCAGCAATGAGGATGTCGCTGTTGCGCCTCTCCACCACGACGAGGCCAATCTCCTGTAAGCTTACGAATGGAAGAATACGCCGATTTCAGACAAAGAGGCGAAGAGGCGACTGGCCCCAGAAGTCAAGTGGGACGGCATCACCTCAAGAACGGTTTACTTTCAAGCATCTCGATCCCATGAAAGCAGGCGTCGATGGCCGACTACGCGGAGCTGCTGCACTTCTCGGTCATCCTTCCCTACATCCATCCTATGAGCCAGGTTTACTGCTCAAGTCAACTAAGTATACATGGACATTAGGAATTGCGGATGACCTCGAAGGACATCGAGGTGTTCAAAAAGCACCAGATCCCCGCGTGTCTCCACAACCCCTACTCGGCCATCTATCACACGAAAGAGGGCTTCTTCGCTGGTGGAGAAGCAGTTTCATCACATGTAAAGGTTTCAGCAAGTGTACTGTACATTCCACGAGAGCGCTCCCACGGCCGCGACGAGGAGACCATCGACTTCGGCAGCGAGAAGATGATGGCACTTGGTCCCTCCCTGCTTTCCTTGACTTTTCATTCTCAACGACTTTAGCACGTCTTATGCAACACGTTCGGTCGTGCTTCTGGAAGTCCATGCCGCATATCAACAAGGCATTTGTTTCAGAAGAAGACTTCATTGTTCAGGTGCTGCACCTCGAGGCGAGCCTCATCATGCCGCAATTCCACGGCAACCACCTCTTCTACGACCAAGTGTTGCGGGCCGATCCCGCCAAGCTCAAGGTGAGTCTCTCCTCCTCAAATAGAAGGAAAGCTTCCAGGCCGAGGGCTACCAAGGCATCTACATGGAGCCCCTCTCTGCCCGATCCGCCCACGTGGCGCTTGACTACTTCGGATACAAGGCAATTCAAATGTGAAAGCTCTCAAGAAAGGTTTTCAGAAGATCTGCGAGGCGCCGCAGGAGCTGTATCGGCTGCCCGTCTCCGGCGTCCCCTTTGACCAAGCGGACGGTCTTCGCGGCGCCTGCTGCGTCTTCTACGAGTTCGACGAGTCCGACTAAGACGGGCAACACACTCAAATCCTATCGAAACAACAATAAATTTTTGTTAAGAGGAAGTTGATGCAAGAGTTTTCAAGTGTTTCTGACAATTGACCAAGGAGATGTCTTCAACGGACTCTCTCCTTAGACTTCTACACCAAATGAAGAGTCTCATTGTTGTCAGAAGAAGGTGACAGAAAACCTCCTTTGCGTTGGCTAGAATGAAACGAGTCGCCTTTGGTTCCTTGAGCCTTGGGTTACATCGCCGTCATTTCATTCATGCCCCTTTAGCATCACTCTTGATTCGCATACCCGAGGCCATTTTCATCCATGCCTAGATCCCTCTCGCTTGCAGGGATCAATGCTCTCCAATCATGAGTTGAACATGCAAGAACAATGATGCATCGGAGGCGAAGAAGAGCAGAGAACGGAATCGCCTACTGTACATAATATTTTGATCCATAGCACCACTGGTGTGAAAATTTTGTGCGCACGTAAAGCTGTGGATTGCACTTTGTCAGATTTGACTCGATCTTGTTTCTTTCTTTGTTGAACTGTTTTGCCGTTGTTTTGCTTGAAGTTTCGTTGCATTTCGGACATTCAGGTATCCACGCGTGTCCCTTCCCTTTCCTAGACCCCAATCTTTCGTGAATTTCGCTTTTCTGCACAGTGTTCATTTGCTACGTGTTGTGAACTGCGTGCATACAACTTTATTGCAGATGATACGCACGGTTATACTATGTAGGCTTCTACTTAGAAGAAATACGAGAGCGTTAGCTACGAGCGCAGGTCCTTCAGTTGAGGACGTTCGCGATGCGTTTCTACAGTTCTTCCTTCAACGGGATCACTTTCACGTGCCGTCCTCATCTGTTGTGCCGACAAATGACGACTCTCTTCTCTTCACATCTGCTGGAATGAATCAGGTATTCGTCTTTCTTGCTTACTTCTTCACATAAACTGATGTAGTTCAAGCAAATATTGACTGGGCAAGTTGCCCCGAAGTACCCTCGCGTCGTGAACTGGCAGCGATGTCTTCGAACTTCGGACTTGGAAGTTGTCGGCCACGATCATCATCATCACACCTTCTTCGAGATGCTCGGCAATTGGTCATTCAACAAGGCATACTTTAAGGTATTTCATCGTTTACTTTCCTTTTGAACTTCACGATTTAGCGTGAAGCTTGCGAGAACGCTTGGGAATTTCTAACTGAACGCGTGAAGATCTCTCCCGAGAGGATCTACGTCTCCTATTTTGGTGGATCGAAGAAACTGGGAATCGGCCCTGACACGGAATGCCTTGAGATCTGGAAGAAAATCGGGTATGTTGTTTTTGCTGAAGAAGGGTCTTCCAGTGTTCCCGAGGATCGTATTCTGCCATTCGAAAGCGAAAACTTCTGGGATATGGGCGAGACTGGGCCATGTGGACCTTCGACCGAGCTGCACGTGGACCGAGTCGCGTCCCGAAGAGGAGCCCAGGATCTTGTGAATCGCGGCGACGATTCCCTTGTTGAAGTCTGGAACCTCGTCTTCATCGCTCACAATCGGTAATACAAGATTTAGATCTTATTTCGTTTATTCAGGGAAGCTGATGGAAGTCTGTCAGGATTGCCCTCAGCTCATGTCGATACTGGAATGGGTCTTGAGCGCTTGGTGTCCATTCTTCAGAACGTCTCTTCCAACTATGACACAGACGCGTTTCGACCAATCTTTGCGCAAATTGAAGCGGTATGCAAGTTCCACATCTTTGTAATCGCTGATTCAGCTCGGCGGGCCAAAGTACACGGCGTCGTCATCTCCGACGGACGTCTCATTGAGAATAATAGCCGATCACTTGCGAGGCTTTTGTGTAGCTCTCGCCGATGGTGTCAGCCCCAGTGGACAGGGCCGTGGCTTCATCGTCACGAGACTTCTGAGGGGAGCCTTTCGTCACATGCGCTTCATCGGGCTTCCGCAGGGATCTTCAGGACCTCTAGTCGACACAGCTTTCGACTTGCTGGTATGACACGAACTAGATGTTCATTTTCTTCTTCAGGTTCCCGCCTATCCCTCGTTTCGGGATGCGCATCAAAACGTCAGAAAAATTGTGACGATTGAAGAGACCAGCTATGCCGCACAAACGAAACAAAGAGAAGAGCTGTTATCCCAAGTTCGATCATCGTTGCCAGATGACTGCCGAGTAATTCCTGGTTCGTTTTTCTTCCGTTTGAATTACTGGCACTGCTTGCTTGCACGATGTCAATATGGCACACCTCGCTGACTCTCTATAACTAACATGCCACCTTTCAGGCGATTTGGCAATGTATCTGCATCAAAAGCACGGAGTGCCAATCGAAGATCTTGAGAGCCTGGCACGGGCAAATGGCATGGAAGTCGATATGGCCGCCTTTGAAGAACTACTCGAAGAGGATCAAGTAAGGGCTTCATTTATTCAGTGCAATGTGTTTTCCCTAGGAACTCTCGAAATCGGACAAGAAAGACCGTCGTGACACGGCCTAAGTGATCCTGTTGTTGGCTTTATTCGTCGGCGAAAAAACCTCTAGTCCTAGCGAAAATAGTAAGCGAAAGTTGTATGCATTAGATTGAGATAGTTGTTTGTTTTACGGTTTCGATGTAACGAGTTCCTTTTCTGCGCTTTGCTGTCGAGAGAATAAAGTTCCTCTTTTCTCTCATTGTCAGTCTGAAATTGGGGGTTACATGCGAGAAGAAATCGGTTGGTCGTCAAAACTTTATTAATGAAATATACCCGTCGAAGTCGAAACAACAAAGACGACTCATCAAGCTAAGCAGTTTTGAACTTGGTCTCTATACTACGAATAGTCTTCCTATATCTAGGCAATAGCCTTTTCTTGCCTTCCGCTTCCCCAATCCTCGATGAGCTTCTGCAACTTCTCCATCTCAAGACGCACTCCTTCGGCTTTCTAAACCGTCTCAAATGCATAAAATTTTGAAGAACCTTTCGAGCTTGAGCAGCTTTTCGTGCGTTCTGATCGTCTTCCTTCTTGCTCAACTCTTCATAGCGCAGCGCCTTTGACTCCAAGGACTCCTTGCGCTCTTGTGCCGTTTCTAACCGCTTCATGATTCTGTCGATGAATTCCACACAATGTGATTCCTAAAGACTCTGAAGTCTTATGAATACGCATACCTGGATCTTTACACTGAGAGTTGCTGGATGATCCGGAATAGGACAGATCGTGTAGCCAGCAGGTGGCTCGCCTCCCTCAACAACAGCTTCAAGTTCCAAACCGCTCAACGACTTCACAAGGTCTTTCAGCTGCATTACGCCAACTTCTTTCGAGTTTAGAATTCCTAAAAACAATAAACTCTAAGAAGCTCTAGACCTTGAAGCACAACAGAATACGGCAACTCAAACAGCTGCTGTTTTCGCAGTGAGCGTACCGTCGAGACCAGCGAAAGAGCGAGCGTCATGCTGCTTTCCAGTGCCTTGTCGATATGAACCTCTTCCATCTATTTTTTAATCGAAGAGAAATTGTGCTCAAACCTTGACGGTCCTCTCGTAGATGTCATCCTTGATCAGCTCCTTATACAAATGCTCCGAGATGAAGGGCATGAAAGTTGAGAGTCTACGGCATTGATGAAGAAATCATTTCAACAAACCTCAAAAAACCCTCTCCCAGAGCGGTCTTCAACTCTTTCGCAATGACCGCGCATCTTTCGGCGTCCTTTTCCCACACGGCATGTCTCGTTGTTTCCTAGAGGGCCAACTCATAGAAGAAGCACCAACGAACCCAGTAGATACCACGGATTTCGAAGAAGAGTCGATTGAGGGCATTCAAAGCGAGGTGCGGAGCGTTCGCCTCCATCGCGTCATCCACTTGACGACCTGTCTCAGCCACACGACTCCTCAGCCACCGTTCCTGGAGTCCTTTTCATTCTTCTACAAGCAATCAAAGACCTGTGGTTTTAAGATGTAGCCATCTTCCAGCTTCACGCCAGCACTCGCCTCTTCCACCAATTGTACATCAGCAGCGAAATTCCATAGTCTGTTACAGAACCTAGAAATATTCAAGTCGAAGTCAAAAACATGTAACGTACGACAAGCCCTCATTTAAGAGTTCAGTCAGGTTGATCTGCACATCCAAGTCTGTGACGTCGTGTTGAAGAAGAGCGAAGCGAAGTGCGTCCGCTCCATAACGCGGTATTCCGTTAGGAAAACTCGTTGTCAAATTCTCCCTTGTTTTGACTGAAAACCGTTCTTTTCTAACAATGCAGACACTATGAAATTCGTTTTGAAGACTTTCACAAAAATCAGCTAAGATAAACTTCGGTGAAGACAAACATTTTTCCAGCTCGGTAAGATTCGACTGTCGAATTCGCTCGAGCATAACGCCGAGGTTGATTCCACCCACGACATCCAGTGGATCGATTGCCATGCCCGCCGGCTCATGGACGTCGTCGTGAACCAACCCGTGGAGAAGAACTCTTGTGAACGGTACCACTCCGCCGCTCAATCTGAACCTTCGCTTTCCTAGAAGACTTATCAGCTTGCCTCTGAGTAAGAATGATCATTCTGGCGACCCATGGGAAGAGGATATCACGTTCCGTCTCCATGACGTAGAGCGGCGGCTTCGTCGGCGTCTTCTCCGGCCAGCCAGCCGTTACCAGGGGCATGAGCGCTGAACTGAAAAGTGATGACGTTATCCCAGCATACCAACAACAAAACAAATGAGAAGAAAAGTTGTGGAACACACCTGAACGACGTATCAAACACGTCGGTGTCCTGTTTCGGCAACTCTCCGGGCTCCATTCCAAGCGTTTTCGCCGCTGCTTCTGCCGACTCTGCCGCGGTCCACGTAGCAAAAGGCAAGAATCGGCTAAAATTCAGAATATGGTTCTATCGCGGATTTCGTTTTTAGTGTCTTCTTCGTCTCGAATCTAAACTAAAACATAAACTAACTCTTCGTTCCTTCTGAATGCTGGTATTCGATGACCCCAAAGAAGTTGCCGGTTCAGGCACCATGGTTCTTGATTGTTCAGCCACTCGATGAGATCCGTCTTCCTTGTAGCCGGTTGAATTTGAATCTGGAACCGCAAGTCATTGAAAGTCTATTCAAACCCTTCCATCATCGAAGGCTTTCCTTGCTTCGTCGCGCATTTCTCGAATATCAAGCAACCACTGCGCGACTGGCCGCCGCTCGACCACATCGCCGGTGTGACTGCACAAATGAAGAACCTGAAGAAACAATCAGCAGGTCCTCTACTTCAGCAGATAAGACAAACCAGTGATGCTTCATGTTTTGCCTCTCCTCCGTAGGCTTCCACTTTAGCCAAGTGTTCGATCACCTGGTAGAAAAATAACCAGTTGCAAATAAGTTTCAAACCATGATCCTCGCATCAAATCGATCTATGTTGGAATAGCCTGGAACTCCTTGAATATCCCCGTTGTCGTCTATGCAACATCTCGTCAAGGCATCCGAATCCAGTTCTAAAACCCAAACATCGCCATGAAGTCATTCAACAAACCATTGAGATGTCGCTTCGCAATGGTTTTACTTAGTGAATCGTAGAAGGGAGTGATCCTCAGCACGCCTATAGACTGTTATTCCAAAGAAAGACCTTCTCCTCACCAGTTCCCTTGTCCGGTTGCACATCTTCGTCGGCAATAACCGGCAACGTTCGGTCTTGAATGAGCGGATGTTGGACACGTTTTCCGACGAAGCGCCCATATCTGAATACTCATCTTAGAAAGAAAGAGAAAAGTTGCAAAGTACCAATCCGAAGACCAACCTCGCATCATTGGGATGAACGGCAAGCGCCACGTCTGCAAAGATGGTCTCCGGTCGAGTGGTCGAGACTTGCAAGAATGTCAACGAGCTGAATCCCAAGTAGGCGTCTGTGTCCGAAACTCGAAACGACCTACCCTTCATCCTTCTGAACAAGCTCATATCGAATTCGATGCGCGACACCAACGCGGATCTTTCGCTTCCCACCTTCTCGTGTTGGAATATCAATATTTCTCGGCCTTTCAACGACCAGTTTCTTCACTTCCTAAAACAAATCGACTTCCGTAACGTCTCACAGAGGAAAAAGAAACGCACCTGATCTGAAAGCGAGCTTTGCAGCAAGGGACACCAGTTGACGACGAGCTTTTCACGTCGAATCAAGCCGTCCTTGAATAGGCGAATGAAGGCTTCTGTAGCGGCCCGATTGAACCCCTAAAAACGATGATGCTAGTCGAGTACAAGAACAAAAATAAGCTCAAGAGATTCTACAACTTGACGACGCACCTGGTCCAGCGTGTAGTAACAAGCGTCCCAATCGAGTGTCGCCCCAAGTCGTTTCAGCTTTTCGCCGATAATCGTCGAGTTTCTGAAAGTTCACACTTTTCCAAAGCTCCAGAACACTACTTCTTGGCCGAAGACTCGCAATAGGCAAGAAAATCTTCACGAGGAAGATTCTTTCGAAGCTGTCGCTTCTCCTTCCACAGCTGTTGCTCCATCGCCGCTTGAGTTGCGATTCCGGCATGATCGAAACCGGGCAACCATTGAACCTATAGAAGGAATGCTATCTTTTCTCACTAGCGGAAGAAAAAGAAGGAGAAGAACGAAATGAAAGAAACCTACAGGAACACCATGCATTCGATGATGTCTCGCAATGGCATCTTCGATGGTGACCGTGAGAGCATGTCCGAGATGGAGTTGACCGGTCACGTTCAGCGGCGGAAGCACCATCTTCAATTCGGCGGCCGAATTCTTCGATGGCGCTCGAAGCGCTCTTCGCGTCCGCGCTTCGAAATCAGCCGAAACCAGTCCCGCATCGAACGAACTAAACTTTTTCAATAAGAAAGTGAAAGAGAAATGACGAAAGCGTAGACAATGAAGAAGAAATCAACCTGCAGCACGCTGCACTCGTGCTCGCACATCTTCTTAGCGCTTCGGACGAAAAGCAACTCGTTCGCAACATCGACTTTGAAGCCTAAACAGCAGCTACTTTGTAGCTTTCAAATCGAACAAAATCGGTATGAAAAACAATGACAGAATCAAACTTTGCACATCGCATTGCAAAATGGAGCTTCGGACCAATAAAAAACCAGAGCTGATCGAAACGGTAGTTTCTGCATGTAGGTGAGGTGTAGTTTTGATGGGAGTAGAAGTCTCTTTATTCTCTTCACTATGAAGAGTATGGGAATGAAACGAGGAGGGTACTTTGAGTTTGGAAAGAGACGAGTCACATAAGAGAATCGGCGATGGGTTCAAAACATCTCACAAGCTCCATCAAGAACCGGGCCAAGTTGGAGCAATAAGAGTCCTTTGACCAAGGTAATTCTTTTTCTGCAGCAACAGTTGGAGAAGATGGTCCTCACACTAGAGTCTCGACCACAATGTAAGAGGCCCAGACTCTCCAGTACAAAAACAAGGTCACTTGGGCTGTTACGGAGCGGCGTCCATCTTGCTGACTCCGATCTTCCTCTTGGCTATAGCGAAGGAGCAAAGAACATGAGGCACTCTTTGAGCGAGCTCTTTCTCTTCCTCCTCCTCGGGTAAGGACAGAAGGAATGGCTACATTGGCTCAACGATTCTTTCTCCCACCTCCTCCTGCGCCACAAGTAAAACACTTCTCCATGTGATTCTTCTGCATGCGATGCTCGAGCCATTCAGCCATTCCACTTTCGATTCAATCGTCTGACCAAATGCGTAAAAGGCGTTTTCGCCCTTCAGAGGCGTCATTTTTTCTACGTGGACGTCGCAGCGAGCAGCAGCGGAGGACGAGCTCTCATCGGGACGACTC
>JAQIXL010002646.1:0-12399 GCA_034700245.1 Poikilolaimus oxycercus | reverse complement strand
CCCAGTCGCTCCCAGGGAGCCCTAAGGAACCGACCCAGTCGCATTTTTGAGATCCAACGGACCTCAATCGAACACTGCTGCCAATATATGTACTTCATTGAGTGGGCCGATTTCATGATTGTTTTTAACAAAAAAAATGGTCATCACATAATGGTTGAAGAGTAGATAAGAGACAGGTGCACGTTTAGATTGGCTTTTGGTGCAAAGTAATGCTCTTCGAGAAGATTTTATATCGAAAATGATAGCCCTGGATGGAAACTACTGTAGCCCAGCCGGGCCCAAACTTTCAGCCCGGCCCGGCGACTCTCGGGCCCGGCCCGGCCCGGCCCGCAGACCGCCGGGCCCGGCCCGGGCTGGGGGTCTGCGGTCGGCCCGGCCCGTTAACACCCCTGATGCCTCTATTCGAAATACACACATGCAAATTTTTTTTTGCGCCGACACCTCAAATGCAAATTTCGAGGCACACCATTTGGTGTAGGTGGTGGTTGGAGATCTAACGGGTACTCGTAGGCTCTTGGCGTCTTGCGGCTCTTGCGTTTAGCTTGTTCACTCTTGTGCTTGCAACACTTGCGCCATCGGCAGTACATGACGACGCAGCTCACGAGAAACGTCACGCACATCATCGACTCGACGACAAGCATCGCTATCTCCCATTCCCTGCAATGCTACCATTCCTTCCGTTCTCGGGTTACGGTAACGAGTATTTTGGTCCGAATAGAATATTCCGGCCGAAATACTCAGACGTACGCCAAAAGTGGTTGAGAGCTGCGCGAAGTCGTGACTTCTGCGATGGAAGTCCCGGGAATTGGCTTGGTAGGCGGCTGTGGTGGTCGGAGCGACGACGGCGGAGGTGGCGGCGGTAGCGTGCTCGTCACGTTGCTTGTGGCATTGAGGCCCGCGGTAGTGTTGAAGTCGGGGATGGGCGGCGCGACGACGAAGCAGCAAGTGAGGAGGCAGTCGAGCGCCAGACGACCCATCAGAGAGACGAAGAGAATAGCAAAGCGAAGTCGAGTGACTGGCAAGATGCAGATCAATCGAAGGACGACTTGCAAAAATACGATTGTCTTCATGCTAATGGTCATCCGATGCAGGTTTCCAATAGCAAAACGAAAATCATGGAGGTAGTCCAACGTTTCCTTATCGACTAATGATGTACAGCTGTAGCGCAGAAGCGCTTAGTTTGTCGTTCTTCTCCCGAGCACTCTAAGTGTGAAGAGCGTTATGACAACGTTCAAATAGTACTGTCAGTATTTCAAGTGTTTGCAATGTCAGCCTGTGCAATATTTTTTTTTCGAAAAATTTATTCACCACAAAGCATGAGAACTTTTAGATTATTTGGCTAGTCAATATGCCCGAAATGTTCCCCGGTTGCCGAGAAACACTCAACGTCGAAGCGAACTATCTCTCAACACAGCTCCATGCATTACGGTAACAATTTGAACCTGAAACGGGCAACTTTGAGTTTGTCAAAGTGTCGAACCATTTGAGTGAAGAGCAGGCAACACCCTTCTTCCGTGAGTCGGAGATTCTTCAGCATAAAGTTGTGCAATGTCGAAAAGTGTTCTTTCTGTGCGTAAATCTTCCTTACCTTTGACTCGACGATCATGGAATCCTTGTGGAGAATACGATCACTGTGATTGGCTATGACAAAAACTTTATTGATCGTCACAAAACACAGCGCCTTTATTTTTGACCAACATAGGTGATGACTTCAAAGCGATAGACCACAGGCGCGCCATCGGGATGCTCGAGACGGGTCCAGAAAGGCGATCGAGCAGCGGCGGCATGCACAAAGGAGTTGCCCAGTTCGACGTCTTTGTGGGGAATTATGCCGCCTCTAAAGTAAGATTAACAGCACTAAAGGTAAGACAAACTTGACATCGTTCTGGGTGACCTTCAGTTCAATTGCCGTTCCGAGACCCTTCTTACGATGCTCCGGCTCGACATATTGATGATTAATAAAGCCGTTCTCCGAAGTCATTTCATAGGCCACTGGGGAGTCATTGTAGCGGATGAGAGCATAAGGCAGTGCCGCGTACTTTGCTCTAAAAGCGTATAATTTTCGAAGTTTTGAAAAATTCACCTTATAAACACTTCTTCTCCAGGCTCTTTGTAATGCCAAGTGCTGCAAATTTTCGGCACATCCTTGTCGAGATCGACCGTGTCGAAAATGTAGCCTTCAGGCAGCGGAATTTCTTGCTTCAGCAGGGCTTGTTGTTGCTCTTCAGTAGCGAAATAAGTGAAGCTCTCCCAGGGATTCTCTAGTCGATGGAACGAGTGAAAATCTTCAGTGAAGATTTTGTCGAGCTGGCAATTGGAACAATTTCAGGAGCGCAGCAACCAACCTGAGCCTTTCTCACCAACTCCCCTGTCAGTCTCAACTTGCAGTTTTGCTTTCGCTCTTCAAGCTCGACAATTTTGAGAAGCTCAACAAAAGCTTCTCGATAGTTCGTGTCCGAAGCATCAATGTTATGACCAAAATGAATGCGTGGTCTAAAATGTGCTGATTGAAGACAACGACGAACTCAGTTGCTTCTCCCTTGCCATAGGAGATCCAGAGAGTAGGCGAGGTTGGTGGATGAGAAAAGAAGTGATACTCACAATCCTTGAAGCCTGAATGGGGGAGGTCATTTCTTATCTCGAAATCAGAAAAGAACCTCTTATTGCCACACTCAACGATCCCGACACAAAGGCGCAATCGGGATGACGGCGTGTCTCCTCAAGCATCTCCTTCCATTCATCGACAGTCACGTGCTCGCGGAGGTATTTCATGGCTGAAAAGTTCTCAAAGGAAAGTCTGCAAGGGACATATTCGAGGACAATTATGACGTGCATGGCGAGCCCGACTGACAGACTAGGAACAATGAGCCCCAATCACGGGCGGCACAGACATGCCCCTCAGGAGTTGTACACTACAAAGACGAAGAAAACCAGACACTCATTCCTGCTTGGTGGGGTTAAGGGTGCAAGGTTTGGTCCGAGTAAAGGGCTTCTATGATTGATAACGGACAGCAGATACACACTACACAGACAACAATTCGTTCGCAATAAGTTGAGAAAACAAGAAACACATGGATTGAAAAAGATTCCCTCGACGCCTTGGACCACTCGGCCACCCCGGCTTGTTTTGGCAACAGTTGGCAGCATGAGGCTGGCAGGTATTGCTGCCAGCGGCGTCTGTCACAATTTGTAGGGCGAAATGAAAGAAAACGGGAATGCTCTTGCTGTCGCGCCCAACTGGCCAATTCGCTTTCTCTCGCTACAAAGGGAGAAGAAAAAGAAGAACAAAGACTTCGGCACATCAATGGGCACCCACATCAAAAGAGGTCTTCCGAAACTTGCAAGATGATGATTACTTGACGAGTGGTCAATGATCTCTCCCGTCTTCTGCTCTATGAAGCTCTGCGAGTTTGGTGAGAAGGACACAAGGGACAAGAGACGATCGACGCAACAATTAACTATTCCGATTCTTCACAAATGCTCTTGCCGAAACACAGAAAAAATCAAGGCATTGCAACCAAAAAAGAGGCATTCGCTTTGACATTGTCGTAAACTTCGCTTTATTTGGTTGGACACCTTGTGAAACACAACTCGACATTTTCAATTTTATTCACAGAAGTTCATATATGGCGATAAAAAAGCACTCTCTTTTCAACATCAGAACGCAATCGATGAGGAATCTCAACCATCGGCTGTTTCAATAAAAGGGGACACTACGAAACTCAAAAAATAAAAACAATTTGTCATCAATCTGAATAAATGCGGCGATACAGCGGACAGAAGAGGCTCAACTTTCAGACAGCGACGATGCATTTGTGATCTACTGAGTTTCACTGACAGTATCTTAAGAAAAAGAGGCGAAACGTCGCAATACGGTGGCGACATCAAATTGAACATTTACTCAGAAACTTTCACTCAATGAATCTCTTCAATGACTCACGGTCCAGTGGGATGGCAGCATTCCTTCTTCAACCAACGGTCTTCGTGGAAGATGAATTGGACCTTGAAGATGGTTTGCGCATAGTTCGAATAGGGCTTGACAATGAGGCGAAGTTCTTCTTCCCCACGCAGTAGCACGTGCTCCACATTTTCTTTCTCGGTTCGAGCTCGCTTTACCTTTTCAGAGTTCGAAGTGGAAGGGCATTTGCGGCATTGGTGCTGCTCATGAATAATTGTAGGACTGTCAATAGCGAAATTGCCTCGAATCCCGAATTCCATCCAATGAATTTCACGCTCGCCGCGCTTCCAGGCCTCTTGCAACTTTCGGAGACCAGCCACCGTGACGCCCGTTTCGTGCACGTCGGTGTTACAGCGAAGTTTGAGTTTCTGAAGTTGGGACATCCGCTCCAGGGCCTCGTCGTCAAAGCTCAGGAGCGTATCGGCGACGCACTCCAAATCCAGCACTCGAAGACGCGCCGCTATTGGGCTTCGAACAAAATCCGCCAAGGTCTCGATTGATCCATTGTAAATGGCGAAATAGCGCAACTTTTTCAACGCGTCTCCTTCATGGAAAACTTCCAAGTCCGTGTCATCTTCGTGCTGAGTGTAGTACATTTGAAGACTCTGGATGTTTGGAAAAGCCTCCTTCCACATGGAATGCACGTCCCACTCCAAATCTCCCGTCGTGAAAACTTGAAGGCCAACGAATGAAAAGACCTTGGCCAAATGCTCGAGGACACGAGGAACGATAACATAGTCGACATCTCGCGCCTCACGGCACTCATCGTTCTCGTCGTCACTGACAAGAAGACTATGCCAGTTCCCGTTCGATGCCAAACGGCAGTTTCTGAGGAAAGAATGACGAACAGAGTAGTCACCAGCAGTGTTAGCATTCAGAAAATAGTGAATTGAATGTTTGCCGAAAGAGCATCGAGGCTGGAATATGAGAGTGCAGGGAAAAGTCATCGGCAAGGTGACATGAACTGTGGTGTCATCGATAAGTTGAGGTTGAATTCGTTGAAAATTCTTTCGAAGCAACTTCTTGAAGAAACTGGAAAGTCGTTGACAACGCAAGGCTTCTCGAACATTGCAGTAATGAAAAATGCGGAGCAGACAGGGCTCGGGAAGAATGTGAAAATTGCCGACTATAGTGGACATTCTTCAACCTTGAAGAAACTAGGAGGAAGAACGAGACAGCCACCACAATTCTGGCGGGAAACCAGTCTTACACAATTCAGCAGCGGCCTGAAGAAGGCTGTTCTCATGCACTTAGGGACCGCAAAATTCGTATTTTTAAGAGGTAGCCCAAGCAAGGATCGCGGGTAATTTCTGATTTTGTGCTTGTACTCTTCCTGAAACCCTTTTCATCATGAAGCTCAAAAATTCCTCGGACTTATTTCCAGACTTACGCATTGATGGAATTGCGTCATGTGCGAAAAACTCGTTCGATTTATGCTTGGAAAGAACATTCGAACCAACAACTAATGGACTCTGTACGCAGTGAACACCGTTAATTTCATCTTCGAAACATACATAAATTGACGATTTTTTCATTTGTATTCTAGATTTGGAGCCGTCATTCGAAGGAGTAAAATATACGCGGAGTAGGACATGCACTGCAAGGACCCTGCAGCGTTTTTATTGGACTTTCGATGAAACGTTGTTGATTTTTAGTTTAGAGATCGGCGTTTTGATCTGACTGAAGAGCACATCTTTAGATTGCAATTGCTGGTCGTTGAAACCTATTGGTATGATGACAAAACTAAAATGATCCCACGGCTCTCTAAGATAACATCGTGCTCGCCTTGTGTCTTCATTAAAGCTGCCGCCGAAACAGAATCAATCTATGGCGGTGAGATTTTCTCATCGGTCACGCGGATGAAACTCAGACATAGGATATTTAAACCGAAAGAAACGCTGCGAAACATAAAAAGTCAAAAATTGTATACGTCTTTAGTCCTTGAATAGTCGGTGCGACTGAACAGAAAGAGATAGAGGTTCAGCATTCATAAGCAGATTCATTTGGTTTGTTTGGTTCTGAAATATTTATCTTTAACTGTTCTGAAGAACACGTAAGCAGCGACGTGCTTGGGTATCACAAGAATCGCAAGAAGCGCAACTTGAGGCACAACTGTCGAAACTGTACGTTGGCTAGTTTTTCTAGTCTTATTAGTGGCTTTATGCTTTACAGGATTTATGTCAGCCGAAAAGTTATTGCAAAGAGAAACTTGCAGAGTTTAAAGACCAAAAGCAGCCGGTCAAGTGGGATCGCAGCATTCCTTCGCCAATTCGTCGTTTTTGTGGAACATGAATTGTACCGTGAACATGATTTTCGAAGAGCGCTTAATGATAAGACGAAGCTCGTCTTGGCCACGCAGAAGCACATGCTCTACGGCTTCCTTTACAACGCGGGCTCGCTTCATAACTTTTGGCTTCAAATAGCATTTGCGGCATTGATGCTGCTCGTGAATAATTGTAGGACTTTCGGTAGCAAAGTTGCCTCGAATTCCGAATTCCATCCAATGAATTTCACGCTCGCCGCGCTTCCAGGCTTGCTGCAACTTTCGGAGACCGCCGACCGTGACGCCCGTTTCGTGCACGGCACCGGTAATGCAACGAAGTTTGAGCTTCTGAAGTTGTGACATCCGCGCCAGGGCTTCATCGTCAAAGCTCAAGAGCGAATCGGCAACGCATTCCAAATCCAGCACTCGAAGACGCGCCGCTATTGGACTTCGAACAAAATTTGTTAAATTCTTGAGATAGCCGTTGTGAATGGCGAAGAATCTCAAGTCTTTCAACATATCCGACTCGAAGAACTCTTCGTAGTGCGTCTCATCCTCATGGTGGGATTAGTAGAGTTGAAGACTTTGAAGTCGCGGAAACGCCTTCATCCACTTGGGATGCACCCTCCCATCCATTGCGCTTCCAGGCGTGAAGATTTGAAGTCCAACAAAGGAGAACGTCTTGGCCAAATGCTTGAATACACGCGGAACGAGGGCCCAATCCTCATCACGTAGTTCAAAACATTCGCTCTCGTCTTCCTCTCCGAGAAAAAAGCTATGCCAGTTGCCATTCGACACAAAATCGACGTTCTCGAATAAATTTTGAGAATCGCTCTCGCTGCCAGCCGTGTGAGCATTCAGAAAATAATGAATTGCGTGTTTGTTGAGAAAGCGGCGGGGTTGAAATATCAGCGTGCCGGTGAAAGTCAACGGCAAGGTGATGTGAACTGTTGTGTCGTCTATGAGGCGCGGTTGAATACGGCGGAAATTCTTGCGAAGCAACTTCTTGAAGAAACTGGAAAGACGCTGACAACGCAAGACTTCTCGAACATTGCAGTAATGAAAAATGCGGAACAGACAGGGCTTGGGAAGTTCTTGAAAATCGTAAACGATAGCGGACATTCTTCAACCTTGAAGAAATTGAGACGATGACGAGAGAGCGATGAAAATATGGCGGGAACTTACACAATTCAGCCGCGTCCTCTGAAGGAGACTGTTCCCACGCGTTCAGAGGACTGCGATATTCTTGCTTCGTGACGTTTCTAAACATATCACAAAAATGTGAAGTCATTTGCTTAAAAGATGGAATCAAAACATAGGCGAGCTCAGCACGCTGAAAAGTCGCACAGCTGTTGTACCTATGTAGAGCCACGCTGATGGATCATTGACCTTACTGCTGACAAAAAATCAGGTATACGATGCAAAACTTGTTCCGATTTCTCTCCGACGTGAAATTTTGTAAAACATCGCATTTAACAATCGATTGCCGGTTTTGAAATGAAAGAGTTAACGGCGTCTTTGAGACGTATTGCAACAGACTGAAATGTTCTCATTTGTTTCTCGGGTTTGTGAGAGTCTTTCGAATGATTGAAATTAACGTCGCAAAACGCGAGAGATCATAGACAAGCTGGAGTGCCGGTTCTAGTATCGAGATGAAACACAGTTGAAATTAGCAGCACTTGAACTTGTGAGAGCATCCGCAGTGTTGAACCGGCGCTGCTGTGACCGGGACTCGAGCAATTGCTTAAAAAAAACTGCTTCTCCTCTATCAATGGGTGTGTTCGTGGCAATTAATCCAATACTCTCGAAACATAATACGAAGCTTTAGTTTTGGTGAAAACTCCGCAACGATTGCTCATCAGGCTTCTTAAGTGCGGCCTTATTTGATGCTTCTTTTTGCAACGCAACTCGACTTTATCGCAAATTTTATCCGCAGACGCCCATAGTAGCGTTGCCGAATAAGTCGTCTTTCACCAGAATCGTTAAACTTCGAAACACATAAAATTCGAACACAATTGCATTCTCAGAAGTGAATAGAGGAGTTATGTCATTGTTCCGAAAGCCAGTCAATAGGCATAGCCTTCCAATGGGCAGTTTGTGATTGGTAGTCACAAGCTTCAAAACCGGCTTATATTACAAAATGCAACCTATTTATAAGTTGGATGATATTGGAACGATTTCCCAGCACAATCACTTCGGTATTAAAAAAAACTTACATATGTACACGGAAAACTCGATGGCTTATTCGGAGACCACTAAATTCTTGTTGCACTGCGCTGGTTTTAGGAGCATCGAAACTCATCTAATGAAAACGTGCCCTTTTTTTGTCGCGGCATGACCTTACAAGGAGAACAATGAAGACGAAGAAAAACTGATTGTGAGATAAGTTCAAAGTCCAGTGGGATGACAGCATTCATTCGCCAACCAACGATCTTCGTGGAAGATCAATTGCACCGCGAGCATGGTTCGCCCAAAATAATCGGACTTGACAAAGAGAAGAAGCTCCTCTTCTTCACGCAACAAGACATGCTCCATGTCGTCCTTCTCGGCTCCAGCCTGTTTTCTCGCTTTATCAGTTGGAACTAAAGGGCATTTGCGGCATTGATGCTGCTCGTAAACAACTGTAGAACGTTCGGTAGCAAAGTTGCCTCGAACACCGAATTCCATCCAATGAATTTCGCGCTTACCGCGCTTTCACGCCTGCTGCAGCTTCCTGAGACCAGCCACCGTAACGCCGGTTTCGTGCACGGTATCAACGCCAAAGCGAAGTTTGAGCTTCTGAAGTTGTGACATCCGCTCGAACGCATCGTCGTCGAAGCTCAACATCGGATTCGAAACGCACAAATCCAGAACTCGAAGACGCACCGCCATGGGGCTTCGAACGAAATGTGTCAGGTCCTCGATTGATCCATTATTAATAGTCAAAAAGCGCAACTCCTTCAATTCGTCGTCTTCATGGAACACTTCGAGGTCCGTATAATCATTATACAGTTGAAGACTCTGGATGTTCGGAAAGGCCCTCTTCCACACGGAATGCACGTTCCACTCCAAGTCTTTCGTCGTAAAAACTTGAAGGCCAACAAATGAGAAGACTTCGGCCAAATGCTCGAGGAAACGAGGAACGATAACATAGTCGACGTCTCCCGTCTCAAGGCACTCATATTTCTCCTCATCAGAAACATAGAAAATACGCTTGTTCCCGATCGGTGCTAAACGGCGGTTGAATTCGATGAAAATTCTTGCGAAGTAACTTCTTGAAGAAACTGGAAAGCCGTTGACAACGCAAGACTTCTCGAACATTGCAGTAATGAAAAATGCGCAGCAGACAGGGCTCTGGAAGTACTTGAAAATCGCCAATGATCGCGGACATTCCTTGACGAAGACGCGACACTTCAATTCTGGTGGGAAACCAGCCTTACACAATTCAGCAGCGGCCTGAAGGAGGCTGTCCTCATGCGTTCAGAGGACTGCAATATTCACTGCAGCAAATCCGTCGATCGAAAGTCTTTTCTCAGTTGCTCCGTTGTTTTACTGCGGCTGAGACTTCGGTTGAAGTCAAAGCGAACATGCTGCTCCTTAAAATATTGTATTGAATTTAAGCGAAAGCAGCATGTTAAAGCGCGAATCAAAGAAGGCATCGCGTGTAAATTGTGTTTTCGTGCTTGTACTCTACCTGAAACCCTTTCCGTAAAGAGGTTCAAAAAATTTCTTTTGGCTGTTTTCGTCCACCAGCGCACTGTACAGAATCTTTAGTGGAAAGTGTATCATGTGCGCGAAACTCATTTCGATTTATAGCTGAAGACAAACCTGGCATATGATCAGCCGACCGATCACTGACTCTCTTCTCATTGAAAGGCGTTAATAGCGCCTTCAAAACCTATATAAAGGACGTCAGAACGTTTCATTTGTCTTCAAAATTTACAAACGTCAATCGGAGTAAAATCTGCTCGCGGACACTGCAACCGCAAGCAGGCTGCGGCATCGATCTTGGACTCTCGATGAAACTCTTGCTGAATGTTTCGATAGTTTACCCGATTACGTACTCACCTGACTGAAGAGTCCGTCTTTTTGTTGCAATAGTTAGACGATAAAACCTAGGCAACGAAATGCTGCAGACAGACTTGGCAGCTCTCCTTTTCCCTTCTGTCGGCGACTTCAAGAATGTTTATTGAAGCCTCAAAGGGAATGAAATCAACAACGAAAGCTCATCGTCCCCACCCCCATCCACCGCCACTCCAGCCACCGCCGCTGCCGCCTCCAAAGCCCCCGAAACCGCCGAAGCCTCGCTGAGGTCCACGTCGACCGCTGCCACCGCAGCGACTCTCCAACTGCCATTGCGAGGGGCAACTGCGACACGAGGCTCGGCAGTTCTCCAGCATCCACGGGTTTGTCGAGCAATGGCCCATTGCCGCCCAAGCTTGACAATCGCGATGGTAGTCTGTGCAGCCTGAAATCGCGTTATTTAGCTGTGTTATAATGCTCGATTCATGGCCGAAACTGGCAAAGCTGAACAAACTCTTCAAATTCAAGCTGAGAGAAACGCATTTCATTTTTTTGTACATTGAACAATTCAATCGTTACAACACGCGGTAGTGAATAAAAATTCCATAATCATTAAACCAAAGACCTTGAAACGCGTCGCTCACCTCCATATTGATAGTCGGGGAGGCAGATGCCGCAGGAGACGCGACAGTTGCAGGACATGAACGTGGCGTTGTTGCGGCATTGGCCCTGGTTGGCCCAAATCTGACAGCACTCGAACTCGTTGAAGCAGCCGGGCGAGTCGCAGTGTTCAACCGGAGCCGCTGTGACCGGAGTTCGAGTTGTTGCTGAAAAATGAATGTCACGCCTATAGTGCACCCTTGTTTTGCTAATAAAGTATCAATCCTTCTTGAAACAGAAAAGGAAGCCCATTTTGAGCTCATCAATGAATGCACGCCGAACTTCTTCTCATTGAATAAATTCACTTTCGTTAGAATTTCCACTCCACCGAAACCCACTCACCAACATTCCCTCCACCGCAGACTGATGCTCTCGGAGTAGAGCAGAGTTGGCATGACCGCCTGCAGTTCTCGGACATCCACTGCGGGTTGTTTCGGCATTCGCTGGCCGCTGCCCAAGTCGCGCAGTGTGTGTGTCTGTCGTTGCAGTCTGAATTTCTTTTCTGAATAAAGAAAAGAGAAGAAACCATCAACGAGGTTGTAGGCCCTGGGTGTGCAGAGTCTGCACGAGGCGCGGCACCACAGATCCATGTAGTTCTTGTTCCTCGAACATTCACCCGCATTCGACCACGTCGAACAGCATTGATTCTCGTTGAAGCACGTCTCCTGGAAATGTCTTCCTTCCGCTTCTTCGACTGAATGTTACCGTAGTAGCTGGAGGAGGCGTCGTGCTAACGATAACAGGAGGAGGAGTAGTCGGAGCGGGTGTGGGCTGAAATTAAACATCTCCAGATCGAATAAGAAGAACGATCAGATGACCCAGTTGTTAAACACAATGCAA
This sequence comes from Poikilolaimus oxycercus, assembly GCA_034700245.1. Lineage (NCBI taxonomy): Eukaryota > Metazoa > Nematoda > Chromadorea > Rhabditida > Rhabditidae > Poikilolaimus > Poikilolaimus oxycercus. Next base: position 676 of record JAQIXL010002646.1, on the reverse strand, counting down.
ACAATGAGAAACTTTTCAAAAACTCACTCCTTGAGCCACGCATCGACCACCTTGGCAGACGCCGAGATAGCAGACGGGCTCGCCGCGCGTGAAGCCTTGACAGTTTCCGCCGACTTTCACCTTGGCCGCGCAGCGGGCGGCACCATGCGACTGATCACAAAAGAGATATCTGAAGAACATTCTCTTTCCATTTGAAGAGGAGGAACTTGGAGCCTCCACACGAGGGACAAGTCGGTCGAGGAGCGTACGAGTACAGGTAGTCCGTAAAGTCGTTGATCATGCCATCTCGATTTCTGAAAGATGAAACTTATTGACAACAGGGTGACGAACTGCATTGGAGCAAAAGGCTTCATGATTTGGCCACCGAAATGCTGTGGGCCGGCACATTGCTGGATGTCTTGGGGATATTGAGTTTCACGCTGGTCACGGCTCTGAAATGTTCTTTTTTATTGTTTTATGCTTCAACGTGCCTGTCGCTGTTGTCTCCACTGCTCCCAAATGAGATCGACGAAGGAGTGGTGAAGGTAGAAGATCGGATCGTTAGCTGATGTGGACTGAAACGCCATCGGATAATATCGATTGTGCGGAAAAAATTTTTGAAGTGGAAGGAGGCGATTCGGCTCAACGATGAGGCGCGCAAGAAGATCTGGACGGTGAAGAACTTGGAGCTGGTGCG
>JAQIXL010002645.1:0-12400 GCA_034700245.1 Poikilolaimus oxycercus | reverse complement strand
GAAAGAACCGAAAAATATAAACTTTTCAAAAAATCTGTGCCAGGGGGTGCTTCAATCTTACAGAGAACGACTCTTAATTCCTTTAAATTTGCGTCTGTCACTCCGATGAGCGGCAGAATTTGTTCGAGATAGAAGGGCAAGACAGAGCAGAGATCGATGAGATTCAGTATCTCGCAGAGAAATTTGTATTTTCTTGGCGATATTGCGAATCTGCGTCGAAATAAGTTACAGGGGTTGTTTCCCATACTACCGCATGATGAATTCGAACGTGAACCATGCGATGCATATCAGTTCGAGGCACACAATAACTTTGTTCGGGCAATTGGTCGGCTTGTAAACAAAGTCTCGATCCATATAAAGCGGTGAGTTCTAAACGACCATTTGTTTTCAAATTATCATAAACCTCGTTCGAAGTTGATGCCAGTGAGTAGCCGATATGCATTCGATGATAAGCTTGAGCATGTCTGGGATCTTCTTGAAATTCTGGCATCGAACCTAATATTAAACCTAAAACGTGACGTGCCAATGCACATTTTAAGTCTTCGTGCCTGCCACCGATGCGACGACGAAGGCGAGCGAAAGAATTGCAAAAGCAAAAGCGGCAGTGGATGCTCGTGCGCCCTCAGTGATCATCCAAAGTTTGCGCCGAGTAGCGCCAAACATTACCTGAACAAGTGAAAAATAAGCAAGCGGATGTTGTTTTGGTCAAGTCCGAGTGCCATACTCACATTGTCAAATACGCTCGCCTGATCCTCCTCGTGAGGTGCTGGAGGTCGAGGAATATCTGGTTCTTCTCTGTCCCGACAGCATGTTGTAATCTGAAAAAGAACGCAGGAGTGATACCGATATGAGACTTTCCAAATCACCATCGATTCCCCAGAAATCAAGTTCCTCTCGAAAGCGTTCCAAGCATATATCATGCGGTTTGTAGAGATCACCTGTGGCGATGCTTGGTATTCACAGCAATAACTGACCAGTAGTGAAGAACTCCAGGATATGTGCAGCTAGTCGAGAGTTTCTTTCTAAATAGAAGGCATCCGTGGTCTCATCGTATCCATCGACGAGCGCAAGCCTTTCTTCATGCGATCCCTCGGCAAGTTGCCAGATCAAAGAAGAAGTTAGAGCGTGTGGTGGAGCGTCTTTTCGAACAGCAAAAAGCGTGCCGCCCACGTTTAACCGAAACGGTTCCATGTTTCGGGGAATTGTGGTCGTTGTCGCAGTGGCCATCTCGACTGCTGCAAAAGACAGGCGGTTTCAGCAGGCTTTGAGTGGATAAGAAAGCAGTGGGGACCTACCAGAAGATGCCAAGGCATGGCATGCGGCGCGGCCAAAAGTTCCACAAGTCGTCATTGTTGGCTGGTACTCAGTAGCTTTTGGCAAAGGGGTCAAATTTAGGCTAAAAATTTTGCCCCTTGTGGTAGTCGCAACCACGGCTGTTTTACAGCCCTCTTATTCGTATTTTAAACAAGTTTGAGAAATTGAAAAAAAAACAGCCGACGAAGGACCGACGCCGGGATCATTGCGCACATGAGAAGAAGGCTGCTCGATGCATTCTTCACGCCCATCGCAAGTCACGCACGCACTCGTGCAGAGAAGGCGTATGGACTCTCACTGCATGCAAGACAAAGCGCGATCTATTTTTCACAGCGGCGTTCGCAGATGAAAAGTGCAGTTTTTTTAGAGATAGCAAAGTTTTTGTTCGAAAATTGAAAGATGACCAGAGATATATTGTAGAACTAATCAAATGGATCGAACGAAGCGATACAATATTTATTACTTCTCAAATGTGCAATCACAGAAATTTGGTCGATTGCTTCGCTTTAGTAATCGACCCGTGGACCTTACACAATCAGTCGCAATGAATGAAAATCTTCACAACATCGGCCTTGTCGAAGCGGGCGAAGGCGTCGAGGCCCTCCTCGAGCTTGTAATGAGCTGCACAGAGCTTCGTCAGGTCCACCTTCTTTGTGGAGACGAGTTCGAGGGCCGTTTTTAGACTGCAAAGACTCCTGCATTGGAATAGAGAGGACTCACTCTTTATAGCGCAGTACGCCTCGAATCTCGATTTCACGGCAAGCCGCGTCCAGAAGAGGCACCTCGGAGCGAGCCTGGCCCAGTCCGACAAGTGCCACCACTCCGCCGGTTTTCGTTGTCTAAATCCAAGACAGTAAACCTCCACAAGGGTTTCTTGTTGATTCAATTTGAACACAGGTTGCTATTATTGAACTGTTCTTGTAGGCAAGCGTTTGAGAGGAACTTGTTTGATAAGATCACAGCGACTTACCAGAATGCCAGTCTCAACAGAGGAAGCGACGCCCGTGCAGTCGAGGCTCACGTCTGGCTCCACTCCACCAAAGGCTGCGATGATCTCCTGACGGACATCGGCGACGGCTTTGCCTCTGAAACAGTTCAAGTCGAGTTGCGCCATAGTTGATTTTAGTTGATTTATCACAGTCAACTATCGACTCATGCAGTGAAACCAACGCACCGAACATTGATGGCCGCATCCGCGCCGAGCTTCTTCGCTTCGTCCAGTCGGGCCTGGTCGATATCAGTGATAACAACCTGCGAGCTTCTCTCTCTCTCGTTGGAGACAAACCTTTGAGACTCCATAGGCCCTCGAGGTCAGCATGACCAGGCTGCCAATGGGACCTGATTGTGAGAGTGTTCGCTCTCATTTAAAGAAAGCGACAAACCAGCTCCGAGGACGAGAACGTTCTGGCTGACGGTGATGCCCGCACGGTAGCAAGCATGCGCGGCGCACGCGAGCGGCTCAAGAAGCGCTCCCTCGTCCATCGTCACGTGATCGGGCAATCTGAACCAGGGTCGCATAGGTTTCAGTTTTAGCAATGATAGTCAGTCCGATGAGCTAGAATCACTCACTTGACGCAAAGATCAGCGTCGTGAATGACGTAGCGCCTTAGTGAGCCATCGTACGGAGGTGCGGCGTAGAAGAATTTCTCTACGGCTCCCTGGCGGCAGAGATTACAACGACCATCCTGAAACCTATTCCAGCCCTGATCGTTCAGCAAACTTTGCAGAGGGTGCAGCGACGACAGGGTACACCCGGCGCGAGAGAGACTCGATCACCTGGGAACTCGAAATTTTGAGGTGTTTCATACCGACTTTGAACTGTGTAACTCCTTCTCCAAGTTCAGTGACAATGCCAGCCGTCTCGTGGCCGAGCACAAAAGGTTCCCTGATGTGAGAAGTTCTTGAAGAGATCAAGAAACGAACTTGATGACAATCTTGCCGCATGCCATGTGCTTGAGGTAATGGACATCCGTGCCGCAAATGCCGACAGAACTCACGCGAATCAGAACCTGATCGTGACCGGGCTAAAAGCATGGAAAGTGACGCTTAGAGATTAAGTCACCTTTGGAACTGAACGTTCCTCGAATCGCATATCGTTGATGCCATGAAGAACGAGGCTGAGGTTGCTCTCGGGCATTGCTGAAGGGGTTGATACTACAAGCACAATTAAAAACGTGGTGACAGGAATCGGAAGCTAGCGAACGAGACGGAACACGCCACGACCAAACACTATCCAGTGATGAGGAGAGCTTCACAAACAAGTCATAGAGGTCAAAGAGAAAAACATCAATCAATCAGTGAGCCAGTGCAAAGGAAATGAAGCTCAATTCGAACAACAGCCTTGCTTGAGGCCGTAAGTGATGCTTGGCGACTCGCAACCACATGTCTATTGCAAAGCGAGACAACGACGATACGCCAATAAACTAGAGAAAGACAAGGACGGAGGCCTTTTGTATGGCAGACAAGAACATGCCCAGCTCCGATTCACGTGTTAGTCGAGACCGAGACCAAGAACCGGCGAGATCAATTCTTGCACCGAAAAAAGTTCTAACGGCGGGCGTCTTCGGGTGTGCCCAAATGTAGTGGCAGGCGTGGCGGCGGTGTTCATCTCTGTGCCGAGCACTGTCTCCAAGGGCCCAGCCAATGATTTTGATTTATGGCCAAGAAAGAATGTGAACAAATTGGTCTTCAAACGGTTTTGCAACAAAATTTTGACACTCGCAACGCTGCTGCACTTAGCGACCCTAACAATAAATGAAAGCAGACATTGTAGTACCGAAACATAAGACTGATTTCTATCTCGATAGAGGCCCAAAGGGCGAGAAAAGGGGAAGTTTCCTTTGGTGCAGATGAGAGAAAAGAACGTGATCAGATCTCGGCTGCGATTTCACTTTTTTCTTTTTTTTTGTTTTCAGATCTGAAGGAGAGTAAAAGGGCCCGACCAAAGGAAACTTCCCGCGGTGCTTCGCGCCGGGGGCGATGATGTTTGAGGGGGTGAAGTTCAAAACCTGGTCTCGCCACAAGGGCTTGGCCGGGGAGAAGAAAGAGCGGACGGACCCGAGCACGTGGACACGCGGATGCCCAAAGCTCCCGGGCCTCCCCGTTCGACACTTTCACTTGGTTGATAAGAGACGGCTCCGCGTGTTCGCGGCCTCGGTGGCAGTTGGCGAGCGCTCGTAAACAGCCGATTTCTCTTCAAGGCAGAGGTTGATAAAAGACACGGCAGCACATATCATGAGAGTCAGAAAATGAGATGAAAGCGAGGGAAGAAAGAAGAGAAGAAGAGAAAGCTAGAGAGGAAAGCGAATTGATGCTTCTTGAGTCTTTGTTCTTACTTTGAGCATGACCGGAACAGAGCGCTCTAAGGAATCGAGACAATACTTTCACAAGGGTGAGAATGAGAAATCCAGCCACGATTAACCCAAAAGGACTCGTCAACTTCGGAAGCTCAAACAGGCTGGAACTAATCTCTCTCGGAGCATGTGCTCGGCCACGTTCCTATCTCTCCTTCGCTCCTCTCCCCTCGTTCTACAAGGGCAGGTTCTATAAAATCACTTGGTCCGAAGAGAACACCGTGGGACGGTCGATTTTGTCTAAGTTTTTACTCAACCGGGAAAGCCTTGGCTTAGTCTTCCAAGTGGTCCTGGGTATCCTTGGGTGCTGTCGTCGTTAGTTTGTCAAAAAAGAATACGCTGGCGGTCAAGTTTTTTGAGCTCCTGTTTTGTGCGATAGAGGGAGATGTCAAGTACTGACAAGGGAAGGGCATTTGGTTAATGTGGGCTTTCGGACTCAAACTTGGACCCTAGATGCAGTTTTTCGCAACCGTTGCGATTTAGCAGAAACGGAGTTCACCATTCGATTCAGCTTGAAAAACTGCATCTAGGGTCCAAGTTTGTGGTAATGAATCAGTCGACATGCCCCTTGTGTTTTTGTATAAAGGCACGACGAACAGCTCTCTCACTCACTGAAGACGATGAAGTCTCTCCTGTCGATACTCTTCCTGTCGGCATTTGCTGCCATCGCCGTTTCCGCGAAAAGCGACACCGTAAGCTTTTCTCATATTTCCAATCAAGTTTAAGGTGCGCAACATCGAAATTCGCGATATCGTCGAAGATTACAAGAAATGTATTGGTGGGAGTCGTACCGAACACTTCTTCCGCAATGTGGTACGGAGATTCTTATTCGGAAATCTACCTGCTTTTAGTCCGAGAAGAGCTTTGACGAGCAGTTCGAGATTCTCTTCGAGGGCGAGAAACCTGAACTTGCAAGCTGGGCCTTCGATGTTTTCCTGAGAGATGCTGATGCCGAAGAGGTGGAGAAAGTCTATCAAGTCCTGAATCGTGAAGTAAGTTTGGTTGTCAAACAAGTCTTACGTGCTCCAAATCATGCAGGCGTTCAATCGTCAAGTTATCACGGCCGCACGAAACAGCGTCACCATTCAGAACATGGCTAGCAAAGCTAAACTCTTCGTAAGTTCTTCAGCAGAACATTCAAGAAGACGCAAGTTTAGAAGTCGAAGCAAGAAGGAGTGAAACTTTTGTACCACATCCCGTGCCAGCTGGAATACGGTATGATGCGTCCACGTTGACCCTCATGAATTCACAACAGGGCTGAGCGAGGAACTAAACGACTTCTTCGCGCCGTTCTCGCAGATTCCTCGCAATGTTTCACACGACATGACGTATCACAAATACAAAACCGCAATCCAGAAATACCCACTTCAAGCTATTCGCACCTGGGTCACGCGTGATCCGAAACGTCTTTGGCACATCAGCCGTTTCTACTTGGTATGGAATGACTTTCAAATGAATTCTTAAGGACGGCGTTAAAAACGTTTATCAAGTGGTCACGGAACTCAAGGATGCGCTGATTTGGACGGGCTTGAACAAAACCGAGGCGTTGGAGGCATACAAGACGGCTCAGAAGAATTTCGTGAGCAAAATTTGAGTTTTTTGATAGTTGGCTGTAGACGGCGCTCGAAGACTCACTCCGCGGAAGCCAGCTCTTCAAGGAGGTTTGAAGTTTTGTCACGTTGGAACTCGACCTGTTGAAGATTGAGAACGGTCTTCAGAAGAACAAGTACGGCTTGAGAAGAGTATGCCTTCGCGCACTCTTAATTGCATTTGAATGAAATTTTTCAGATTTTTACGACCGCGTCAAGGACTACGACGCAGTCTTTCTTGCACTGAAGCGTGATCCGCGCTACTCCCTTCTTCACATCTACGAGCCTCGAGTCTTTTGCAACATCGGCACAGCCACTCCTCCTCTTGTCGACGCGTAAGGTTCAATCGCGTTCGTGCAAATAAACCATTCTCCGCATGCAGTCCACTGGGATGAGATCTATTCGTTGCACTTTTATATTGTACAATACTTCTAAGACTTTATTCACAGGAACATGAGCGGAATAACTCGCTACGTCATGGGAAGTCCTCTGGGTATTTGGTTATCATACCCATTCAGAACATCTTGACACTACGAATCATAATCGAAGCCCCTTGGCCCCAACATTTCTCCCCAGCTACCGAACCGGTGAAGCTCAAAATATTTGAAGTCGGTTGCCGAAGCTCCCAACCCCGATGCGTAGATCTGCAAAGGCTATTGCAATCATTGGAAAATTACCTTCGACATATGAGCGACTTTTTTTCAAACTGACAAAATCTTTGGCACAGCTTTCGCACAGAGCCGTTTTGATGTATTACCTGACAATTTCTCGAAGTAAAGTAGGCCATCTGGTTGGGCTTTTGAAGCTCTACACAACCCAGCTGGTGTTGTTTTAAGCAGACCTAAAACATGGGTCTGATCCAAAACAGGTTGGTTGAACTGCACCATTTTATTTCAGCCTCCTGGAAATAGTTTTAGAAAATTCTCCGTTCAAAACTGGTCAGGATAGGTGAGAAATCGGACCAGGTCAAGGGGGGCCCGTGCTCGCAAGAATATCGCCGAAAACGCAACTTTCGAGTTCAAAATTTTACCCGGCGAAGGTATGTTTCAGGCAAAATACGAAAGAAAACTTGTAGTGTTTGTCGAATTTGGACGATTTTGGCCACAATTAGTGAGTAAAATGTATCCACGGCACAACAGTGTAGCATTTTACAGTTTCCTAGCGAATAAAGCAAAGAAAACGGCAATTTGAAATTCAAGGACTTTCTACTTTGCCTGAAACATACCTTCGCCGGGTAAAATTTTGAACTCGAAAGTTGCGTTTTCGGCGATTTTCTTGCGAGCACGGGCCCCCTTTGACCTGGTCCGATTTCTCACCTATCCTGACCAGTTTTGAACGGAGAATTTTTTAAAACTATTTCCAGGAGGCTGAAATAAAATGGTGCAGTTCAACCAACCTGTTTTGGATCGTTCAGACCCATGTTTTAGGTCTGCTTAAAACAACACCAGTTGAGTTGTGTAGAGCTTTAAAAGGCCAACCAGTTGGCCTACTTTACTTCGAGAAACTGTCAGGTAATACATCAAAACGACTCTGTGCGAAAGCTGTGCCAGAAGGGTGAACAAACTTTGTCAACTTTACCTAAAACAAATCTCTCATATGTTGTTCCTCTCATTTCTTTTGGTTGTTCTCATAGATTATGTTGTTAAAGCAATTCTTACAACAAGAGACAATGGCTGTTTAGCAAAAAGATATTCCGCTTTGACTGCTTGACAGACGGCTGTCACGCAGCGCGCCATTGCTTGGCGTTGCAATAAAATCGATGCGGGTTCACGTGCAGCGGGAACTGGTTGACCCGCCATCATTTAGACATCATTTTTCAAATTCGGCTGGGTCTGTTCGACTTCTATGGAGATCAATTTTGAACGAGATTTTTAAATTATTCGCAGCGGTCAATAATAAGTGAGAAATGGAAAAAAATGATGGAATATCGGCACAGAAACATCGTCCGGATTCATAAACTTTGGGCGGAAAAGGTTTAAAATTTGGAATCGCAACGTTCATTCACTTTTCAGACGCTAAATGATTCCTCTCATTACTTTCAAATGGAATACTGCGATAATGGGACGCTAAAAGATGTGATCGAAGAGGGCACCGCGAGAAAACGATGGTTTCCCTTAGGAGAAGAACTGGGTGGAATGCTCAGCGGGTTGTTCTTCCTCCACAGCAACGGACTTCTCCTTCGTGATATCAAGCCGGTTTGTCCAGCACTTTAATGAAGGTTATTTTTTCACAGGAGAATTTGGTACTGACAAAAGATTACATTGTATTGTAACTTGTGTAAGACTTCAACGCCTGATCTTGAAAGTTTCATCCAGCATCTCATTTCTGAAAAGCACATCAGACGCGTTACGAAACCAAAAAGATAAAGTTTTTTGCTGTTAGAGACACCTGTTCCATGTTCGGACCTGGATTTTAGCGCTTACAAACTTGATAAGTACCCCGAATATGTAAGCCCAGCAGGTGAGCCAAGCGGCGGTCGTCTCCCTTTGCTCAATTCACATACACGACCGTTTTTAAAACGTATCAGTCTTCTTGAGATAACGAAAACTTTTAGTTGATCGGGCAAAGCGTGAACAAAAAACGACGGGGCGAAATCTTGTTATGCAAGGCCAAAGAAACGCATTGAGAGAAGTCTTGGAGAAGTTTGAAAGAACCGTGAGTTCACTTTTTCCCAGTACTTATGTGTGTCCTTCAGAACGCGGCTAAACTCGGTTGTGAATACTGCCGTATTGCACACTTTGATAGTCCCAATGAACTGCTACAGCACATTTTCACCGTGCGGCATATGAGAGATTTTTTTTAAAGTTGACAAAGTTTGTTCAGCCATCTGGCACAGCTTTCGCACAGGGTCGTTTGGATCAATTACCTAACCGTTTTGGGAAGTTAAGTAAACCATCTGGTTGGTCTTTTGAAGTTCTGCACAACCCGACTGATCCTGTTTTAAGTAGACCCAAAAGGTGTGTCCGAACGATCGAAACGATCAAAAACAGATCGGTTGAACTACACCAATTTATTGTACTTGCGCCTCCTGGAAATATTTTCATAAAATTCTCCGTTCAAAACCGGTCAGGATAGGTGAGAAGGCAGGTTCAAGTTTGGTAGGCCCGTGCTGCAAAAAATTCGCCGAAAACACAACTTTCAAGTCCAAAATTTGACCAGGCACAAATGTGTTTCATTAAAAACTAGTCAGGGGTGCGACTAAGGTATGATTCTACGAAGAGATCGTGGCATTTTTATTGTACAGGGCTATTGGATGTTTTCGTGTCTAGATTGTACTAAGGGACAGTAGACCAGAGTTCCATAGATAAATTGGGGGCACGGTTGAAGAATATTCGTAGTTGTATGCATGAAGGATTGTCCCCTTCCTACATAGAATATCGTGTGACAGGGTAACATCCTGACATTGGTTGCAACCCATTAGCCTGCGTCCTTAAGAGTGAGCCATTAGCATGCGAACCCGGTTAGAGTTTGCATCTCAACAGAGCTCAGAAGAAGCTCCGACGCCCGTCCTGACTGGTCGCCTTCCGCCTTCGCTCCTCCAGCCGACTCCGAAGCTCAACGGGACCAGCCTTCCTCCCTCCTCCTCTCCTGCGCCCTCTTCCCGGCCCGAGGTAGGTGCTTTGCATCCACCTCACACCGCCTCTGCACGTCGCAGCTGCCAGTGTTGAAGCCGTCGTCCACAGCGTGCGCCCGCCTTGCCCTCTGCTCTCCTCCGACCACCACCAGCCAGCCTCCTTCCTCTGCTTGGTGCCGACATTTCACGCCTTCACAGCTATGCAGTGATGGTGAAGCGTCGTGCATCCAAGACACCAGCGGGAGCACCGCCATCGAAGAGCAAGAAGGAAGACAGCGATGCGAGTGACGGAGAAGCGTCTGTCACCTCGGAGTCTCCACAGGCTCCGAGGGCGGCCTCGGGTTGGAGAGAAAGAGTGTGTGGGGAATAAAGATGTCGAATAGGGCGTGTTCTCTCCATGAAGCCAGCAGCTGTGAAATCGCGCTTGTACCGTGAGAGGAAGAAGAGAGAGGCCGAGGAGGCGAAGAAGGCGCCTACGAGCAGCAACGTCTCCGATGCTGAGTCGAACTCCTCACAGATGCCCCAATCGTCTCGCGGTGAGCGAGGCAGAGAGTATAGAATGTTCTGTACAGGCCGAAGCCTTTCCATGACGCCGTCCGCTATCTGGAAGCGGCGAGAGCGTGAGAGGAAGAAGAAGGCAAAGGAAGAAGAGGAGCAAAGGATGGTCGAGGAAGAGGACTCCGACGATGGAGCTTCAAGCGACTCTGTTTCGTCGCAAGCTCCCAGCACATCTACCGGTTTACAATATCTGCTACCACACAGATTATCAGGCCGTCGTCTCTCCAACACCCCGGCCGCTATCTGGAAGCGACGAAGCCGCGAGCTGAAGAAGAAGAAGGAAGACGCCGCAAACAGAGAGCCGGAGGACGACAACGCCAATGACGGTGGCTCTGGCCCGGGGTCTCTACAGGCCCCGGGAGGTTGGTAGAAAACTAACAAAAAATATGCACGCGGCAGGGCAATCCAGCACTCCTGGAGCCGCACGTCTGCGTCAGCACCGAGAGCAGAAAAGGGCGGCAATCTCATCGACAACCCTTCAAGGTGTGCCGGAAGCACAGAAATTTCCAACAGCAATAGACCCCATTCCGCTCAAACGCCACAAGCCAATCGACATTGGCAAGATGGAGAAAGTCTGCGCGTATTGTGGCGCCTTGTACTTTTGCGGCGAGACCTACAAGTGTTGTGCTGAAGGAAAGGTTCAAAGACCTCGCAAATCAAGCATTAACAGGTCTACCGTACCCCCATCCACAAACCGCGCCTCCTTCTTGGCCTCCTCACCGGACGCACAACGACTGCGCACAAGTTCCAAGCCAACGTCGTCTCCTACAACAATTCTGTGGCGATGTGCTCAAGGCGCTTCACCCTTGAAGGCATACCCGGACGAGGTTTGCAACGATAGCGAGAATGGCATTCCTCAGGCGTCCCCGTGCAAAAGGTCCGAGGGACGACGTGGCACCATCCCTCCACCATCTTCCCCACGCGCTCGCAGCCGCCCAAGTTCGGCAACTTCTTCGCCTACACTGCGGAGGAGGCGCTGCCTCATCGGATGGCCAACGAGTACATAGCACGGAACTGCGACGAGGAGGTTTGTTTGACCCTCAAAAGACAAGAGGTCATAGACGGTCGCCCGACTCTCTGCATGGTTCCACAAGTGGAACGAGCTCGGCCGCCACTTCAGGACGATGGCAGAGATAGTGAGAGAGAAGCAGGAGCAGCACGGCGGCGTCCTCCCGCGCATCTACTTCCGTGTGTGCTCCAAGGATGAGGTTCGTTTCACTTGGAAACCAGGAAACAATTGCCAGGTCAACTACCAGACCACCACCCATCCGGGCCGCCTGCACGTCGCTGTCGACGACTCGATGGTGCGCGTGTACGTGGACCAAGACCAGTACGAACGCCCAACCCTCAAGGGGTTCAACGTGTACCCGAAGACAAGGTAAAAGAGGAGATCTTTTATACGGCTCCCCAGGGACAATCTCGGTCCAATGCCGTTGCCGCTCTTCTCGGAATTTGTCGACCCGGCCGCCTACCCGCTGTACCTTCCTCACGGCCACGTTGACTTCAAGAACGACACCATCGCCCTCATCTCAAAGCCCGTCAAAGGTGAGAAGGAAACAAACAAGAGCATCACAAAAACAGGAAAGTACAAGGAGTGGAACGCGGCCGAAGTCGAGCAATGGCGAGCGGCGGGCTGGCTCGATGACGACGAGGACGAAGAAGAAGAGGAGGAGGAGGAAGGCGCCAACGAGCAACAAGACGGAGAGGACCGTGAAGGTAGTGAGAGACCGAAAATGGAATGAAGTCTGTCAGACGCGCAAGATGACACCGATCCCGATCTCGACCTCTCAACAGAGGTCGAGATCGGCGAGGAGGACCACTATGTGTCCATGGAGTTCATCCGCAGGGACAAGGAGGTCGACTACGAAGGTGCAAGAGGGAGCTTTAACGATAACTGGTTTAGAGCTCTACCCTGAGTTCTTCCTCACGGAGACTGAACTCGACGCCCACTGGAACATCGCACACAGCCGGGCTCAGGACCTGGAAGACAACGAGGAAGCCGTCGTGATGCG
>JAQIXL010002644.1:0-12405 GCA_034700245.1 Poikilolaimus oxycercus | reverse complement strand
ACTTCCTCGAGGACATCCACACCGCCCGTCGACGCATTCAAGCAAGGAACATAGCGGAAGTCTTCACCTCCATTCAATCTGAAAGAGATCAAAGAGGGAAAGAGGAAGACTTGAAATGAGAGCCGAGGTCGGCGACGAGTTCCTCGAGAGTCTCGAGGCAATCACTGGCGAAGCCCGGAGTGACGAGCACCAAGTGACGAGTCCCGTGTCTGCAGCTTCTTTTCTCTCAGAGGAAGAGGACGAACTGGGCGAGTTGAGGGACGAGTTGATCAGTGTAAGGCTTGAGCCATTCCTGAGGACCGAAGCGGGATTGGAAGGAGGAGACACACTCGATGTCCTCTCCTCGAGATCTCAGTTCAGCTCTGACACCGTCTACTTTCAAGAGAAGAGATCGTACTCGACAAGCTGAGTGGTTCGAAGACATTGGCCGCGGTATGGGTCTCCCCCATGGTGGTAGTGGAGGGGGATGCCGTGGTAACTGAACACGAGCACCTCCGAGTCATCGTTCAATTGCTCCTGAAAGATGGTTTCTGTGAGAGGAGAGATGCCTGGATGGAGTCGGCGATTCTGTGGACGAAAACGGGCCTCGAGAAATAGGGATGGGCAAAGCGAATCGTCGGCTGGGCTCGCGTCTTAAGAAGATGGCGACACACCTCGAACACTCTTCTTTCTCTTCTCCTTCCCCACCTCATCTCGGATACTGCCGACAGTTGGGGCGGAGTAATGAGGAAAGAGAGGAAGGACGAGGATGCGGTCGCAGCCTTTCTCTCTCAACTCCTCCAATCGCTCCTCGATGCGGTCTGTCCCATAGCGATACGCCCACGCTACCGTAGCCTGCAAGGTCTTCCTCTAGACTCTTTCACCTTATCCCCGAGACGCTTCTGAAGTTCCGAAGCTTGGGCTCTTGAGATGGTGGTGAGAGGACTCTCGTTGACATCCCAGTTCCAGATTGTTCTGGAAGACGTCTTCATTGGAGAAAGTGCACTTGTAGGCGGAGGCCTTGATCCAGGGTCGAATGGTGAGGATGAAGATATGGAGGATGGGCATCCAGAGGAGACGACTCGCCTCGATAACCCGAGTGTCGAGAAGGAACTCTTGGAGGTAAGAACGGATCGCCCAGTAGGTCGGCCATTTCGGAGTACCCGTGTTGACGAGGAGAATGCCGACTTTTGATTCCGAGATCGAATGAGGAAGATGGAACTAAGAAGAGAAGAAGGGGAGAAGGAGTCACGTAGGAAGAGGTGTGTACCTGAGAGTCGGAAGCCTTCTTGACAAGAGAAGACACGGAGCTTCTGCTCGTCGCCATGGCCGACGGGGAAATGAAAGCAGATCCCTGTCCCCCGAGTCTCACACTGATAACTCCCGCGAGAGACTATCACGTAGCTGTCAAATGATGCAAGTCCCGCGTTCTTCTGATCTCAAAACTTCATAACAAGTTCAGTCAACAATCTCAAACAGCTTCTAGACTCTCAAAACTCAACAAGAACAAGAAAGAGTTAAATCTTGAAGCTCCTGAGAGGATCAGCCTGCTTCGAGGCATGCTTCTTCTGTTGTTGGGTCAACTTCTTGCGACCCTTCATTCCCTTCTTCTTCGACTTCGGGTTGCTCGATGTTCCATAGTCCGTTCCTCGTAGGGCTTTCGGAACTGATAGGTTGAAGTCACAAAGGGAAGAGAACTCACCCATATAGTCGGGAACATCGCTGATAGCTGGATTGTGCATGTTGAGAGAATGAAGACGACGATCGCCAGCGAGAAGATCCCTTTCGCGAGGATTCTTCGCGAAGAAACCAGCTAACTTCTTCGATCTAATCATGATATTGCTGAAGGGAAGAAATACCGACCGAAGAGCTTGATCTCGAATCTCGGCAAGCCGTGCCTCTTTGATGATTGTTCTGGTACACGCTGCAAGAGCTTCACGGGCTCGGAGCACAAAGCTCTCCAGTTCCTTGATACGAATCTCGTATGGAATCATCACTTTTCGACCCACTAAAGCAGTTCACCTTTTTCACGAATGACTCACTTCTATCGTTGATTTCCTCTTGAATGTGGTCCATTTGTGCCTTCTCGTCCGTTGTGGCAAACGACAAAGCCGTGCCTTTGTTCCAACCACGCGCCGTTCTATAACAAGATTTGAAATAAATGTCGCTCCTCTTACCGGCCCACTCGGTGAATGTAGGTTTCAATGGAATCCGGGAGATCAAAGTTGATAACATTCGAGACGTGATGGAAGTCGATGCCACGTCCGACGCCGGACTCTCGATCAAGTCCTTTCACTCTTTTCTTCCCCTTCTTCTCCTGATAAAACGTTGAGACTTCATCCAAAGTGTTACCGAATTCTCTTTCTTCGCTTCAGGATTCGCACCGATGACATCGGAGGCGTCACTGGCGATAACGAGAGAGAACTTGCCCTCATTGAACTGAGACACGGTGTGAGCCCGGCAGTTGGCCGGCAACGCCGCATTCAACACGCACGCTCGAACACCGAAGGCTCCGAGAACGATTTGCAATCTGGAGAATGAACTCTTCGACTAAATATCACTCACTGATAGCATCTATCAGGATCCTTGACGAAGATGATACTCTTTCCGGCGATGAGTCGCAACTTGAAGAGTGCAATTAAAATGGCGAACTTCTGCTCTTCGTCCGCGCATGATAACTGATACTGAGTGAGTTGGTCTGCTGCTGGCAATTCTCCTTCCTAAACTATCAACAATGCAAGTCTAAGATCGAACCTGAAGTTTGACTGAGACAACTGGACCAGTCATAAAGAGTTTCTTCAAGACGGACATGTCGTCCTCGAGAGTAGCCGATGTCATAATACACTGATATTTCCCCGGTAGGGCCTTTCTCAGTGTTCTAAACGAAATTCAAGAATCTTCTCGTCTCACTTCATTTCATTTTCATAGCCGTAAGAAAGAAGAAGGTCCGCCTCGTCGAGAACAACATGACGGACGTTCTCGAGAAAGGAAGGTGCAGCTGAGATGACACTCACGAGACGGGAAGGTGTGGATACCTAAAGAAAAGAAGGTCCTGGATATCGCAGATGCAAACGTACCACAAAGCTAGGTTCGTCATCCAGAGCAGCACGCACGGCGTTGTCGCCTTCTGCCGCTAGATCAAGTGATGTTAAAAATGAAAGCGACGAGGTGAGACGGACCAGCTCTCGATGCACCTACAAACAGAAATTCGGAAAAACAAGGCGAACATACTTGAGTGGACAGTTCCTTTGTTGGAGTCACGATGATAGCATATGGACCCTTGGAGTTCGAAGACGTCTAAAGACTCAGTTTTGCATGGCAAGTAAACCTGAATGAACTGAAGAATCTTGTGAAGCGTCGGAAGCAGAAAAGCTGCCGTTTTTCCGCTGCCCGTCCGTGCTCGAGCAAGCACGTTTCGATCTTCCAGGGCCAACGCAATTAGCGTTGATTGAACTTCTGTTGGACGTGTCCAACCTTGTGCGCCAATCGCCTAAAACGTAACCAACTGAGACAAAGAATCACTTTTAGAATACGCTCGTCTAGAACGAAATCTCGAAATGAAGTGGCCTCAGTTGGAGCTTCTTGTTTCTCCACCTTTGCTTCGCCTAAACTGTCCAGCTTTGGTCGCCTGGAAGGAAGGGTGAAAATTCTAAATAATCTTGAAACGCTTACTTGTCGTCATTTGCCTTGGAGTGACGCTTTCGCTTCCTCTTCTTTGACGCACTCTCTTGACTACTCTGGATGGCAGCATCTTCTTCTTGAAACTGATCAGTTTCTTGAACAGCTGTCTCATTCAAATCAACAGCTTCATCCTCTTTCTTATCCTTTCTCTCTTTCTTTGTCTTCTTCATCGAATCTAAACAGTCAAGTCTAGAAAGCGTATATAGAAGCCAACAAAGACAATGATGAGATTGAATCATGAAGAGAAGACAAAAAAGCAACTGAACGACGGCGCCAGAAGTGTGAAAGTTTCTAGCGCGGCGCCATTGCAAATTGGCGCGGGAATTTCGTTCCTTCTTTGTTGCTTTGACTTTGAGAGTTTGGTGTTGATTGTCGTTCTGTGTGCTCGCTTACTCGTCAAATGGCTTACCTTTGTTGCATAGATTTGTGATTCAGGACAGTTTGAGCTCAGCGACCAACAAAATGGCCTTCAATGGAGGAACAAGCGAGCCTATTACTCTGAGCGACGATGAAGACGTCGCGCTAGGACCGCCAACCAAAATTACACGACATCGTGGTTTATTTTTTTTTGACTCCTTGTGAATCTTTTAGTGTCCAAGCCCGTGGAAACGCTGGCGGATCGAATTAAGAAGCACGAAAGTATTCCGCTGGACTTGTCAGATGATTCGCTCGACGTGAGCAGCACAGAAAACACTCTTTCTACTTATGAAGTCATGCTCAAGGAAAGTGCTCGTAGGCGTGAAGAGGTTGGTTGACTACGCGCCTGTTTATTCGCTTTAGGAAATGAAGCGTCGCAAGGAAGAGGCTGAGGACGAACTGCAGAGAATCGCACCTACAATCATGCATACAAAGAGGTTTCGTGTCCTGGTTTCAGATTGATTTTTGTGTTTAGTATTCTGGAGCTGAACGATAGTTCCTCGTCGGATACGGCTGAACTCAATAGCAATCCGTCATCACCAGGCAGTGCAATCATTCGTGGACCTATTGGTCCAGCGCTTCGTCGACAGTCTTCTCAAGATGAAGTCGAAGCAAAAATGGATCTCTGTTACCTGGTCGTTCTCGGAGAAGACTTCAAGGTCATTTTCTCACAGCCATACAGCAGGGTAAGCGTCTCACACTTGCTTCTCTACCTACTACTCGTTTAGACTTCGCCGCTCTCTGAGCTCGCTCATGAGTTGGCTAAGACATTGAAGCGTGGGGCGAGTGAAATTCATTTCACTCTCAAAGACGACTTTGGAAAGCTGCCTCTCAAGTCTTCTCTTCGAGACCTTGATCCAGAAAAGGAAGATTGGTAGGCTAATGGATAAACTGATTTGTGCAGGGAACTCCGTGTAACACTGGCCGTTGGTGTTGATGACAGCGACGATGAGGTTAACGACAAAGAGGAAGAAGTGGATCCGAACATTATGCTTCTCAACTTCGTTGCCGCCTCCACCAAGAAAGTTATTCCAGTGGATAAAGTGAGTTCCAATTTCTTGAGAAGTTTCGTAGACGAAGACCTTCAATGAGCTGAGCGAACAAATTGCGAAGCGTTTGGGACTGACGAAGCCTATTGCCTACTTCCTTTTCGACTATGAGAAAGTGGATCTCTCTCGCACTCCCGTCGAGCTAGACATGGAAGAGGATGACTGCATCGAAGTCTACGTTTAGTCTGATTGTGTCTAATCCAGATCTCCTCTTTCCTAAACTTATTTAATGGAAATCTGAAAATTCTCTTACTTTTTACTCGTTTCCTTGCTTGCAAGTCATGCTGGCAGCTCGAGTTTCTGCTGACGGGTATAATGGGAGATGTGGTTGATCAAATAAAATGTAAAAACTCTGCCTGAAGTACACACGATTGGCTGCCTGATGGTCAGCTGATCGATCGATCGTTGACGTTTTGCTGGAACTCATTTGACAAGCCGATCCCGTTTGAACTATCGTTGGTTGCTTAATTCTTTGCATTAGGCTTGCTTCTGAGCATATTTCGAGTCAACCGAGCACGGGGAGCAAAACAAGACCGAATTTGTACGGCCGTACGGGGAGAAAGATGCCTTGTCGAAAATGTGAAAGTCCATAAACTACAGTCGAAATTCCCGACAGAATTTGAATTTGGCGCCGTTGTTCACGACACGAAAACGCCCGATTTACGATTTCAGGCAGGCCTAAATTAGCGATTCTACGATTGTGTTTTGTTCTCGTTTTGATTGTTTTCGTTGTTTGAATTGGCTTTTTTAATACGCGAATTGCCGTTGCAGACATTGAAAACGTTGCCGATGCGACGTTGCGATCGCATAGCAGGCGTCGTTATCGCCAACGACATCAAATTGAAGAGGAGGCAGTATGCCCTCATTTTCACGGGCGCTCTGCCGGAGCAGTGGTACCTAGCAATCTGTCTCGACAATATCAGAGAGGATTTGCGCGATCATGTTTGTTGATTATGCTCTTCATCCATGATTCAGATTGTCCCGTGTTCTCGAGTTTCTTTCGAATTGGACTTCTTCGCGAATGAACGTGAGGGCGAGCGTCTTGGAGTGAGGATGACAGGCACGAATGTTCAACTTGAGAACGAAAGCCGCTTCGCTGTTTACGGACCTTCACCTGATGGTCGAGATGTTGCGGTG
The DNA here is from genome assembly GCA_034700245.1 of Poikilolaimus oxycercus. Lineage (NCBI taxonomy): Eukaryota > Metazoa > Nematoda > Chromadorea > Rhabditida > Rhabditidae > Poikilolaimus > Poikilolaimus oxycercus. The sequence goes on along the minus strand of JAQIXL010002644.1, from coordinate 6,142 downwards.
TGTCTTCGTTCTTCTCGAAAATATGCCGTTTAGTGCTATGCCGAACTTGAACTCAAAGTTGATCAGCGGGTCTTAATGAAGGATCTTGATGATGTGCCTGTAAAGATGAACGCCAACGAGATGGGAATGTTTAGAGCTGCTGGAGTTGGCAGTTTTCGCGTAAGGCGCTTATTGTTGGCTGTGCAGTGCATGTTTTCAGGCGTTTCTCGAGTTGAACTGTGCTAGCTATGTGCCATCTCAAGAGTTTCCCGCAGAAAACGATCCGTGGAAGTTCATTCACTACGTTGATCGTCAAAACAGGATCATTGACTTTGAAGATGCCGTATGTTGAATCCTCCCTTTCCACCTTTTCCAACAAACTGCAGGTGAGAATATATTCATCGGATCGAAACGAAACGCAAGACAACATTCCATCTGGATCAGTGAATTCGCTTCCTTCGATCTCTACTGGACCTGTTGGATCACTGGCTCGTTTCGCTAAAGCGGTAAATATTTTGACTAATTATTCCCTCTTCAGCCGACTCGCATAAACAGACTTGCTGCTCTCCTTCCGAGTTCCTCGACAGCCTCTCTATTGGGCAGTGTGAGCGGTCGCTCTCTGCGACTATCAATGTCGAGTGAGGTCTCGTCCTTGACGAATGTTCGTTTATCTGCGGCTTCGTCGCTCGAAGTAATGTTTTCGGCTTCTGTCACACTCGTTTGCAGATTCTCGACGAAGAGCTACTTCACACATTTCAGAGAGATACTTACTGCAAAGCATTCGAGATTTGCGAGGTTGTCATCCATTTGTTTCGCATGTGTTCAGTACAAGAAAGATCCAACAGCGTGTATTGTGCTGCGGCAGTTTGCCGATCGTGCTCTCGTCTGGGTGATGGAAATATCCGAGGCTGCCAACGGAGCAATGGCTCTTCTTGAAGCCAGTTCGCTGACCGGAATAGAAGTGAAGTGGTTCGAGTTGAAGGAGAATCAGTGGTTTCTTGTATGCCACTCCTAGAGAATTCTCAAGCTGTTTGTATTCAGGCGAATGTTGCAAGCTGTACGAGTGTCAAAGATCGCAAGTTAGAAGTTCCGGAGTTGCAGTCAATATTCTTCACTTATTATGTCACGAAGGTGCGACAAATGCTAGTTGCTAAGCAAAGATTCTAGGTGATTGGAACGATGGAGCCACTGTTGCCAAGCCGCGTTAGGGACTGTGCACTCCAGCTTCGACTGCGCACCTATTTGAGCGAGTCACCTACGGAACTTTGCGAAGAGAACAATTACGCTTATTTCCTCCTGGAAACGAAGCCCAACTTGAAAGTTGCCTGCCCCATCCAATTCATATCAACTTCTGGTCGTGGTAAGTAAGCATTCCAATACTTGAATCTGCGTCAGTCTCGCTTCGTCTGTGCTTTTTGCACTATTGGGCTACGCTCATGCCTTCTGTGCACGAACTATTATTTTATGTCGTGGATAAGGAGTCGATCTGCATCGCGAATGTATGATCTTAGCCTTCTTCCACCATATTGCATTTAGAGAGTTGATGAACAGAAGCAGACGCTTCATATGGCTAATCCCTTTTCCAGTGAAGCTGGTCCAGCATCTCGACCAATCCACTGAAGAGAATCTCTTTGTGTTTCTAGAGTTGATGTAAAGATGCTTTTCTTTTGCTTGTCACGGCAATATTCACATTTATGGGAAATAAATTGTCGATGTGCAAATCTTGAAATCGGCACAATCATTAGGTTGTCGGCAAGTTGCGCATTCACAAGGGATGGGAAAGGGGGTCGTCATAACTTGTAACGATGTGAAAGGACAACGGCCAACCGGCTGTTTGTTGCCACAGCCTCCTTGCTTCTCCTTGGAACATGACTACAACACCATCGCTTCTCTCACCAGAAGAGGATCTTCAATTGAGAAGTTTGGTGTTTCTCAAAGGGAAAAGTCTTCAGCGGACATTCTCTCGTCGATCGTCATCCTCGTCTCGTCGCTGTTCTTTTTCGCACTCTGGAGTTGTATTGTCTACTGTTTTCGAGTTCGTATTCCCTCTCAAAGACTCTTGTCTTCAAGATGTCCGCTCCTCGGAACTCAGCTCACTCGCTCAGCCTGAAGGAAAGCGCAATCATCTAGTCTACCTCGAGCATTTTCCATAAACTTGATTTTCTTTTGAATCTTGCAATTCTACATACTAGCTAAAAACGAAGAGACATTTTGTTGTCACCTCGACGTTGAGTGGTCGATCGCATGTCTGTAAGTGAGACGAGATTTCTTCACGGAGAAAGTAGAACGGGATGCAGGAGACGTGGCGCCTCGCTTTCGCCCTCGCCGTCTTCGTCTTCATCGTCCTCGGCGGGCTCTTCACCTCGTCGCACCTCATCGTGCCGTCGCGACCCGCCTCGAGGCTCGTCTCTCCTCCCCCTTCTCTCTCCAACTCCACCCAGTGACCCCGAGAGATAAAAGCTTTCTTGTTCTTTCCTGTCCTCAAGCAAGATGGAGCGAGAGTTTATCTGGATGGCGGCTCATCCGAGGAACTCGTAATTGACGAGAAGCTGCTGGATGAGGAAGGCGTGCCGGTCCGCGTACTGCAGGGCGTGCAGCACCGGGTTGAACGCCGTCAAGAAGGACTCCGGTGGCGCCTGCTTCTTATCTTTCTCTTCTTCCTTCATCCATTTACATTCCAGCTCTTGCGAGTGGCGTCGTCGCAGAGGGACGACTCGCCGCTCTCCTTGTCGAGGTCGATGGCCAGGTAGTCGTGGAACTCGACGGGCTTCACTCGAGTCGGCAGCAGCTGCACGCGCACCTAAGATCACTCTCTGAGAAGAGGGAAGGAGACAGACGCCGGTGTTGAAGAGACAACGGGAGTCGTGGAGGGGCATCTCCTTGTCGTGCGTGCGACAATAGCAGAGCCATCTCTGCTGCGGCTGCAACAAGAGCTGGGAAGACAGAGAGACCCCTCACGAAGAGACTCTCGGCGCTGGCCGTGGGAGAGGGGGCGAGCCCCGTGCGCATGTCGTCCTCCTCGCAGGCGAGTGGCGGCAGGAAGACGATCTCGCCCTCACGAAGCGTCTCGACGCTCGCCCGTGTCGTGGCGATTGTCTGGTCGGGCGACGGCACGCGCAACTCGCGAGCATCCGTCTCCCTCGCCGTGATCGTCGACTCCACCGGCGAGCGTGCCATCTTCGCGCGTTGAGGAGTCTCTGGAGCTGGCAGGGCGAGGGTCGTGCTTCGAAAGATGAGAGAGTAGAGGTAACGGAAAATGTCACGCCTGCCTCCTCTTCCAAGGCCAAAGAAGACTCACAGAATGTCCATGCTGCCTCCCGACGATCTCCGATGGTAAAGAATGCGCCCCAGGTTTGATGTGCTATTCAAATCAGGTTAAACGCAGTTTATTGAATACTGCAGCTCTGGGCACGTATCAGAAAACATCGAATACATAGAATGGAAGACTAGCTTCTCAAGTAGTTGAAGCAAAATCTTCACAAATGTCAGTGATTTTACAAATGATTCAGTTATTGGTCAGCTGAATTAGGCGATGTACTCGTAGACCTTGAGATCGTCGTCCTTCCTCTTCAAGTAGTCTTTCTCCATGAGAGCATTCACTTCTCTCTTGATGATCTCGATTGATGGCTTGAAACGACGCGACAACAACTGGGTCACCTGGAAGCACAGCTCAAGAACAAAAAAGGAAGTTACTTGGACGATAAGGTCGTTATGCTCGATCTGCTTGCGCGTCTTCAGCACACGCACAATGGCCGCCTGCACCTCGAACTTCCTGTCGTCGTCCGTCTGAACACGTCATTCCTTGACTAGGATTCACCTCTTGCTGGGTGCGTTTCACTTCCTCTTCGGCGTCCTTCTTCGAAACGACAGCTTGAATACGAATCTTCCTCATGTTGGACACAAAGCTGTCGTTCACCCAGAACTCATCCTTGTCCGCTGAAAACAATCACTTGCAAAAAAGCAATCAGACAGACCAATTTCGCGGCCGGTACCATTTCGGCAAAGAATTCGCTGCGATGATTTTCCAAGAGCGAGAGATTCGAGGACTCGCGAGAGCTGCTCCTTCGTGAGAGCCGTTCGCGCAAGAAGTTCCTCGAAAGAGGCACGTGGAATGGTGTTGAAGACAAGCAGCAGAATCATGAACGGCGTCTGCATTTGCAGGATATAAGTCGTTCCCTTCGTCGCTTTAGCGTTCGAACTTTCACCCTCCTAGAAGAATTATCTCTTATAAGGAAGTAACCGTTTTCGCCTTTCCATAGAAGTGAGCAGTCATTTCTGCATTGCCGAGGTTCTTGGCAAGGTTGAGCTTGCGGCCGTTGTTCTTGCTAATGTAGAAAGCCGCAAAATCCTGAAAAATAAGGCACTACTCCAGCAACTAACATCAAAAGAAGTCTGAAGCGCTGGAGGAATCTGGCCGGCAAAGGAAGCCTGCGTGGGCCAAACGGCAGTTTGAAGAACACGCACATCCAAATCCACAGTGAGATTCTTCTAAAATTATAAGAGTTAAACGACTTTTAAGCTTGAGTTATTACCGCGACTTCCTTCGCATCATCTTTGTAATTGCGATTCAGCGTGTCTGAGAAGTCCATATCCTTGAGCATTTCTTCCAGTTTCCTCGTGAACGCGTATCCGCACTCAGTCTAGAAAGATGCGTATTTCGCGACGACAACGCACCTTCAACTTGGCGATGAAAGCCTTCTCCGAATCATCGGAGGCACTTTTGTTGAGGAGAAGACGCTTCGCGAATAAGCTCTTGTAGTGTCTAGACGGAAAGATCTCAGTTCACCCTCTTCGACCAACCTTTCGAAGGCGTCTTTCTCAGTGACAAGCTTGAAAATGAAAAATGCATCGTTTTGTGCTTTTTCCAGTGCGGTTTCATCCAACTAGAAGAAAAATCCTAAGAAGAATGAATAGCACCTGTTTCTCACGCACTCCTTTCTTGAAATTTGCATCGATGAAGCGAGCCAGATAGAGGGTGTGCTTTGACGAGAGGTTGACGAACGTGGTAAACTCGGCCTATGTTCGAGCAATTAATGAAAATGACTTTAGCCATACCTCGATCATCACTTTCATCTCAGGATTATTCTTGAAGCACCGATTGAGATAGGTCTTGTATTGCATGCGCAACTTTATCATGTCCTGCAAAAAAATTTTTTCTAGCAGCAAGTAAGAACAACCTCGATATAAGCCACAGCATCGGGCTCCTTGCCTTCGGTAGAAAGCTCGATTTTCTTCAAATAGAGCACTTGAAGATGTTCCTGCACTTTCTCAAGTAGAAGTCGCACACCGGCGTTTTCCGGGACAAGCTGAAAGGCGAATGGCTTCAAGTGTATGTTGAGCATACCTGGAGAAGCGCATACAACTCTCTGAGCTCATCGTATTTCTCGCTGTCCAACATGGATTCGATGCCATTTTCCTTGATTTCAAGCATTTCAAAGTGTCGAATTGTGATCAGCTCGGTGCACATCACATCATAGACCTTAGCGCGAGTCTCTTCACCCAAGAAACGATGAGCTTTATCCTTTTCCTCGTCGATCCACTTCTTCGCCTGAATAATTGATGTTGAACGCCAAAAGTATCACAAACCCTGATGACGTATTCGCCAAGAGTGTGTTCTTCCAGATAGACACGACTCTTCTCATGGTAGTATTTCTCGGTTGACTTCAGAAAAGGCTCCTCGAAGACTCGCTCGTAGAACGAGCGCTTGCCGCAATCAATCTCGCGCAACATCGAGCACAGGGATTTCACTTGGTCCCTAAGTAGCGATGAAGACAACAGAACAATGCAACCAGTTCGTGATTCCTCCTTCACGGCCGTCTTTCACCGTCTGCATGAGTGCAGTACCGACGCGCTTCTCCACGTTCTCAACGCAGACAACTTCGTCGCCAAACATCTTCATTCCGAAATTGTAGATCTTAAATGGTGTCATTGTATGAAGGGTAGAAAGGAGCTTTCGTACGCCTGGTTTTCCACCCGAGTTCGGAATATAAATCCTTTCCATGTACATGAGAATGTCCCGGATTCGCTGAGTAACAAGAGCGTGATCACTCCAGGCCTAGAAGTTGTTTGGACTGAAAACCCTTCATACCACATGAAGATTTTGAATGAAAGTTGTCGGGTCGGGCATGCTCTCAATGCGAGGTCTCACCTGAACATCTATTTG
>JAQIXL010002643.1:0-12410 GCA_034700245.1 Poikilolaimus oxycercus | reverse complement strand
ATTTTTATAGCCGGAAAACGATTCCCCGACATCGAAAACCCTGAGATGACCCGATTACCCCTCCGATATTAGGCAAAGGCACGCAAACCACGACCAAATAGAAATGAGTCGCTTTCGTGGCGACCACGCGGTTTCATCTTCCTTTGCTCTCGTTAACCCCTCAAGCCGTGGAGTTTCTGTGCGCTCTTGGTATCATTCGACGCAGAATTTCATGGGCTACAACATATCAAAAATTCAGTTGTGACACTAGTACTAAACTTTCGAAGAAAAAGCGAAAAGAGGGAAAACGACGGAGGCGGAGAAACGTAAAATTGCACATTTGATCGAGAAATTGCGTTATTTGAAGAAGTCTGAGCATGCCATTAGATTCCTCGCATTTTTCTGCTCTAGGTGAACGTTTCCGGCTCTACCTAGCAGGTAAAACTCTCTGAGAAAAAAATAAAACAGGAAAATCCCCGAAAAACGACGCTCTTTTCTATTTTAATTCATACCTTTCGAAACACTCAACTTTTCAGGAAACTGAAACGACAGCTTTTCTGAGCGTGAAAAACTGCACCGGATAGCGTCAAAACATCGCAGACCATTTTTGGGGTGGCAACAACCACTTTGACTGGTACAAAAACAGCGTGTTAATTTGAGAAAGTACATCTAGCTTCACAACTCACCAGGGGTCTCCACAGCTTCGCCAGCTGCAACGGTCGAAGGCGCTGTCGCCGTTCTTCTCATTGGAACTGCTGCCGCAGCTCCTGTACGAGACTGAAATCCCGCTTCGTCTATGTTTCAAGCAACTTCTGTCAAACCTGGTTATAGGGCGTACTGCTCACGTGGCAATGCACCACACAACCAGCGTGCAAGCCATAGTCCTCGAGTTTTCTTGCGTCATCCCTAAACGCCAATCATTCGAACATGTCAGATCTCGAACCTCAAAAGTTGTCCTTTGAAGATCAATCGAATTACTTGACCGCCCGAAAGAGCATCACCGAAAACGGTTCTAAACCAACAATTTGGGTCTCTTCTTCCTAGTGCTTCTCACCTCTTGAACTCGCCAACGGTCGAATCCAACCAAACGGGCACCATTCTCTGAGTATCATCAAGAAACTTGAGCTTGATCTCCGTGTCGCCAGTTGCCTGTTCGAGTCGCACCACTTCGGCCATGGAAGCTGGCTTCGAAGGAGCCACTGGCGTTGAAACAATCGTTGGAGGACTGAAACCGCTCGTTTTCTCAACACGATTCTCTCTTCAAACTTCGACTCAGGAGTTGGCGGCGGTGCCGCTGAAGGCTCTTCCTCGTCGTCTTCATCTTCATCGGGCACAAATGGCGCCGCTCCCGGTTGAACCGGTCGGACTGGATTTACAACTAAAGAAATGAATTAGAAGGATCATCCAGAGACGAACCTCTGGTGGGATATGCTCGTCGCGTCTCGACGTGCACGGGCGGCTCACCGTCCAAGTCAAAGGAGACGGGCGTCACGCGAGCGACCACCATCTCGGTGTGCGTGTCACCCAAACGCGTCGTAATTCTCCTCCTACAATCCATGAAAGTTGAGATAAACAACTTTCTCTCGCTCACAAACCTTCCATTGACGACGGCAATGGCGGCCGCTGCCGCGATCTCACTTTCATTCGCCGCTGCCACCGAAGGAATCGAGCCATCGTCGGTCGGCTGGAGATGCGCCGCCTCGCCCGACGGGATCTCCACCTCCCAAAGACGAGCACCCTCGGAGGACGAGACACGATGAGTGAGCTCCATGTTCCTAAAGGCAAAATTCGGCATCATCACGAGTGGAATAAAGAGAAAATACACCGGGAATTCAATAAAACGAACCTGGTTAGAGCCTGTGGTTCAACGACCGTCGCCGGCGACTGAATCACCACATTCGTGTCGCTGTGAACCAACGGCGGCCCGTCCACCTCACGACCTGCGGCCCTGCAAACTTGGCTTTCTTTTGAAATAACTCGAAGGCTTTTCGAAACCGAAATGAAGCTTTTCTTCTAAAAGCAACGAACCGTTCTCTGAATTCTCGATCTTCTGCTGTTCTTCTTGCTCGCGCTCTCAGCCGTCTCACCATGTCCATGCTCGCACCGCGCACTTCCGAGTAACCGACATGGAGCACCTGAAAGAAGCAAGAGTTGCATTGACACGTGACCCCGATGCGAATACGTTTCAGTTTTCCTGTTTCTCTTCTTCCTCTAGCGATCCGAGAGGAAGAGATGGGCAACAGCTGACCTGAACAATGCGACGTGTTCGCCACGTCTGCATCTCGACGAGGAAAAGATCGTAGTCGAGGGGCGCAAGGCCCGTGCTCAGCCATGCCAGTACGAGAACTCCCAACAACAACAGAACGCATAGCATCCAAACAACCTGAAATCGACGCTTGATAGACACGAAATTGGTTTTGATCGAAAGAAAGAAGCTCGAGCTCACCTCTGATCCAACTCCTTCGACTTCAATCATCTTTCTGGGCTTGTGAACGAGAATTTGACGCAAACGACGATCGCCACGCCCGAAAACTCTTTTTCTTTTTCGACGATTCGCACGATTTCGTCCTTTCACGGCTCAAAACTCTCGTCCATTCGCTGAAAAACAAAAGTTTTCACCAACACAGTCCTAATTGAACAAATAAAACATATAAACCACGAATATACCGCGAAACGCCCCGAAAAGAATGTAAAACGAGACGACGAGTCGCTCCACTTCCAGAACACCGCCCCACTCTCCCTCCGCCTTTCCACGCTGGTAAATGTCGCGCAGACAACTTTTATTCGGCATTTGGCTCTTTGGAATTCTTACAGAATCCGTGTTGCAGCACTATGTTCGTGCGGATGTGAAAGCGGCGAACATTCTCCTGGAGAAGCGAGGAGACCTCGCAACGACGGTTCTCGTCGACTACGGACTGGCAAGGAATGCCGCGAGCAACGTGGAGAAGTCGGACAAGAAGTGAGGTTTGTGCATTCTCACTTTTCGAAAGAAATCTATTGGAGCTGTGACATGAATGAACTTTCAGCACATAATGACACGTGTGTGTTCACGTCCTTGGACGCCCACATCGTACTTCAACCTGGCTACCGTTCGGACTTGGAGACACTCGCCTACAACATGGCCTTTTGGGTCGCCGGTACCCTGCCATGGAAGGTTGAAGCTTTGCTAGTTTTGTAAACAGACTGCTTCCGGAGAAGGTGCAGGTGGGCAAGGAAGCCTGGAGGACGAAGCCCGACGCGAGCCTCAAGAGCTTGCTGCCGTCCAGGCGGCCACGGGAGCGCGCATCGCATCCCTTCTCCGTTTGGCCCACGCGACGCCCTACCAAGTCATCGGGGTATGCTTTCTGAAGTACTGTTGGCTTCAAAGCGCGAATTAAGAGGCAAGATTTCGGTAGATAGTGAATCACGACTATTTGTGCGAACAACTGAAGGAGAAAAGGTTTGTGAACACAACAACGAATGAGATTTGTGAATTTCCCCTTCCTACATAGAATATCGTGTTACAAGTGTGACATCCTGACATTGGTTGCAACCATCGCTCAGAGAGAGTGAGCCATTAGCATGCGAACACACTTAGAGTTTGCATCTCAACAGAGCCCAGTCGGTGCCCTGGCGGTCATCTTGAGCGGTGGCGTTCTGCCCTCGCTCCGGAGTTCACTGCCAGGGACCACCGACACCAGCCCTCACCGGCCCCCCTGCCCCTGCCCTTGGCCCGGTCCGAGCAGGGACAGGTGGTATGCAAATGCATAATGCTAATGCGTATGCAAATGTGTCATGCAAATGCGTATGCAAATTTTGACATGCAAATTTCAGTATGCAAATTTTGATATGCAAATTTCAGTATGCAAATTTCAAGATGCAAATTTCAGTATGCAAATTTTGACATGCAAATTTCAGTATGCAAATTTTGATATGCAAATTTCAGTATACAAACTTCGATATGCAAATTTTTAAGGCAAGGCCCAAAGCCGTTAGGCAGGTCCCAGTGCGTTAGTTCCCAAGCAAGGCCCAAAGGCCTTAGGCAGGTCCCACTGCGTTAGTTCCCAAGCAAGGCTCAAAGCCGTTAGGCAGGTCCCAGTGCGGTAGTTTCAAAGCATGACCCTTAGGCCAAAGCCGGGCACTTTCGAGCCTGGCCCCAGTTACGAATACCAGCAGCGTTAGGCCCAAGTTATCCGAAGGCTAGTATGCTTGACAATGACGATGAAGATTTCTCTGTCAGTGAGGACCCAATAAGGAAGCACTTCTTATGATTGAACAATAGGACATCTGCAGCACCGCGCCATCAAGACCACGCGTAATCGACCACGTGTTCTCTGCGGCGTCCACTAGCGTAGCATCAACGTCGATTAAAATTGCTTTTTCCGGCTTGAAATAGTAGTCGGTGAATGACACTGTGAGGTATTCTACAGTTCGCTCGTATCTCAACCACTGATGAATGTAGCGATTAATTCCACGTGGTGTTACTCTCGTTTTTATAAGTCCGGCTATGCGAAGATAAGGAATGAAAAGCTGCGAGAGAAGCTCGTCGTCGATTACGCGTCCGAACGGCGTTCCACGGGAAAACTTCTCCACAATGAAGGAATGTAAACATCGAACTTTTGAGTGCGAGAAGAAGGCTCTCGAGACGTTGCTCATTTCCTCACGAAGCCACAAACCCTGAAGGCCTTCGAAGCAACAGAGAATGTCGACAAAGTCCTTTTCTTTGAACTCTGCGAGGCTGTTCATGTAAACAAAGCCAGTGCTTGGAGGCGTCCAAGCTTCAAGAAGTTGTTTCAATGCTGGAAGAGGTAGGCTTGTCGTTAGATATCTTTCAGTGTGATACTGAAGAAGAAATTGAAGCAGACGAATTAGTTCTTGAATAAGGTGCGCCCAATTCGAGAAGACCACGCATGGTAGAAAGACTCTGCTGAAATGAGATCTCAGAAAACGGAAAGGAATGTCTTTCACATCAAAAGGGGCTTCCTCGTTCCACATATCATTTGATAAGTTTGGCTCATTCACTTGGGCGTTGAAAGAGATGAACAAGGGTTCGGTCAGACTGACGAAGAAGGGAAATTCAAACCGCTTACAACGTTTCCTCATCTCAGTCACTTGCCGTTGGAAATGACGACATGATTTCGATAGATGAATGACGTCTAGGGGAGACAGCAGTTGAAGAATGGACTGTAAGCTATCCTGCGGCAAGTCAAGCAGACGCATCTTGTAGACTATGACTCAGTTCAAGGAACAGAACACGTCACTTTACCACCAATTAGCACTAACAATCATTCCCCAAGCTCGATCATCTTCTCTGAGTCTTTCTTTGAACCGAACGGCGTCCTGTCTCTAGGGTTGGCCTTAGTGACAGCTTCGGTATTATATTGACAGCCGGAATGTTTGAGAGTGTAACGTTTTTTCAGCTTTGCGAGCTCTAATTTGTTGGAATACTCAAGTTTGGGTAAACTATAGACCCTAGTGAAACTGAGACAAGTGGACAATTTGCGTTTGAAACTCTGCCAAACATTCCGGCTGTCAATATAATACCGAAGCTGTCACTAAGGCCAACCCTACCTGTCTCTCGTTCAGATATCCAATGACCCGAACTTTGACTTTCATGGTACGAAGTTCCTTTACTCTTCTTTCTTCCTCGCTTGTTCACAGAAAAAAAAGATGCCATCCAATAAGACACACGAGCTTCAAGGGACGGGAACAACAACTTTACGAGAGAAGGGGAAGCAAAAGATTGGAGAAGCAACCGAAAAATCGCGTCGTCATACATACCCTTAAAATTGGCAAATAGTAATTTGCCATCTGGGACGGATATGCGAAGGATGAGCTTTGCCAGGGACTGTTTTCTATGCAGTTCCAATGGTCGAGGGAAGGAGGAGGAGGGCAGTATTTTATGTGGCTCCAATGCCTGAGGGAGGGGAGGAGAGGGGGCAGTATTCTCTGCAGCACCAGTGAAGAAGGGAGGGAGGCCACTGCTTTCTATGCAGCCCCAGTAGAAGAGGGAAGGAGGAGGGAGACAGTATTATGTGTGGCTCCAGTGGTCGAAGGGAGGAGGAGTGCGAGGCTGTAACTTTGGGAGCTCGCCTATTAGCGTGTACGCGCCAGTAGAATATAGAATGCGAAGGTCGGGAAGGAAAGCTCAGGAAAGCTTTCTTCATAGCTCCAGTTATTCGCCGGCTCAGTACGCTTACATCATGCCTCATGACTGCCAAGGATTACCCACAAAACTAAGGTTTTAATATCAATTGTGTTGTTTTTAGAAATTACTCGATGTTGTCCTAGAGGCTCTGTTGAGGTTGGCAGAAACAGATAAACTACTTCCCAAAACATTTGATTATGATGTGATCTTCTATAGCGTGATCTTGCTGATTGAATTAAGCGCAATGATGAGCATCGAGAAGTTGTGTCGGAGAACGGTTTTCCCCTCCCATCAGCTTAAGCTCTTACTCTTCAAACATCAGCTTACATCAGTCAAGGCGACTCATCCTCGCCGAGACTCTTCACTGCAGTAGTTTAGCAAGTGATGCGAAAACTGGACTGGAGCAAGAACGGGGTCCACATCGATGGCAGACGTCTACATCATCTGCTCTTCGCCGACGATCTGGTGCTCATCACGGAAACGTTCACCGAAGCGGAACCCATGCTGAACGAGCTAGCTGACGAGTATGCAAAAGTGGGTCTCAAGATCAACCAGAAGAAAACCGTCATGATGAGAAATGCAAAGACGACGAAGGTGAAGACACGGGGTCAATTGCTTGAAAACATAAAATCTTTTGCTGGTTCGCCTTCCGTCGCTACAAGGACTTCTTTTCGAACAGGGCCGTCCACATTCCTTTGAAGCGCAAGCTTTTCAATTCTTGTGTTCTTCCCGCAATGATCTATGGCAGTGAGACTTGGCACGCGGCACAAGCAGAGCGGACCCGACTCGAGGTGGCGCAGAATCGGATGGACCGCATCATGCTCGGCATCACCCTTCGAGATCGCAAGCCCATTCTTCGAACAAAGAATGTTTTCATGGAAGAGCAAAATCCGAAGTGGAACTGGGCAAAGAAGATCGCCAATATGAACGGCGTCCGCTGGCCGAAGATCGTCACCGAATGGAGGCCGCGGACCTACACGCGAGGACGCGGACCCCCGAGGACCCGCTGACGAGACGACTTTGTCCGGGATCGTGGGATCAACTGCATGAACGACGCTCGCGAAAACCCCTAGATATTCTCATAGTGGCGCGTGTACTGCGCATATACTATAGAATAAACTAGAAAAAAAACATCAGCTTATATTTTCGAGGACGACTGCTGCTATCTTCGGGGACGACTGCTGCCGTCTTCGAGGACGAATACCGACTTCCCATTCCCGCACGAATAAATCTCTCAATTATATTTTGCCCGCCCGCGTTTGCTGTGATGTACAAAAGATTATGGTTCAGGTGGAGACCTTTTGGTCTCTTAGAGCCATTGTTGTGCTTGTTTATGTCTGCGTGAACAGCCCTCGTTGCAACAAGCGATCGCAAATAAGAAGGATTTAGTGCGCAGGAAATTCATCGAAGGATCGCCTGGAGGTACATTTAGACAAGGAAGCTTCAGATTATAATCTTGCGCGCTGGCAACAAGAACTAATCCAAAGCGCAGAGGGAATAAAGGCAAATTTCTCTTCCTCTCCAAACTCTACTGGCAGCAAGAACTATGCACTTGCGTAGTGTAGAGCAAGAGGTCCACATTACAAAATTGAGCTCACCTGATTTGTGCAAAGTGATGAAGCTGTCCGTCAAGATGATGCGCATCTGATTCTTCTCGTTCACCGAGATCAAGAATGTCGCGTTGTTGTGGTAGATGCTTCGACCCTGAAGCGTTTTCAGAAGTGAGACAAGGAACCTTCAGCCAATAGTTGCAACCATTCGCATGCTGAATATGACGATCGCCTTTCTTGAAGAGGAAGTGAAGCTTGTTCTGAGTCTTCTTGGTCAACGAGCGGATAGTAGGTCCTTTGAGCTCCTTGTCCGTGAAGGCGGCGAACGAGTTCTTCTCCTTCTGCTTCATGATGAGGTAGTTGTCTTCGGTAAGGCACGGGTTGAAGTGAGAGCCCGCGAGGAGGCGAACGCAACTAATCCTAAACAATTTCAGGCAGAAGAAAAGAGACATACCTCGTCGACTTGATGTATTTTCCCTTCGAATCAAGCGGCGGGAAGTTGCCAGTCTTGTCCTCGCTGAGATTCACAGGCGGCTGCTTATCCTTGGGTCCAAAGTCGAGATAGTCTTGGATGATGAGCTCGATGAGTGACGCGAAGGTCTTGTACAAGTCCGCATCGAGCACATAGACTCCAGCGCTCGCATCAGGGCTGAAGACACCTGCAAGATAGCAATTATCGTGAAGACTCTAGTACACAAACCCGAGCGTATAGCGTCGTAGAGCGAGGCACCGAGCTGGGATTCCTTGTGCTTGCACTGGTCGAGGACTTTCTTCGTGAGTTGCTTCTTGAGTGGCGACTTGCACTTCTCCGAGCCGGAACCCTTGTTGAGCTTTACCCACGCATCTTCAATCTTCGTCGTCGTCACCGGGTTCACTTTGTGCTTCTGGCTAGCCAAGTGAGCGACACGTGCCTGAAAGCGAAATTTTAATAAGGCGGATCAAAGCTCGAAGCAAAACGAAAATCGTGCGAAAACGCTCACCGAATAGAACGTGTAGATGGCAGAGGCGTTGTCGGGTGCACGGAGACCCGTGAGGAAGGACTTCTGCTTCAGAAACGAGAACGAAGCCATGAGCAATTACTGCAAATCGGACACTTAAGCATGGAGAGCCACGCCGAACAAAAGCTCGCGTAGAACAATTACGTAAAAAGAAAAGCGAGACGTAAGGAAATAGAGAATTCAGATTGAGAGAGCAGCAAGACGACGCCCAAGCAACACCACGCTGCTGTTGACCCAACGTTCAATACGGTTTGGCGCATAAGACAGAAGAAATCGATGAAAACGAAACACAAAGAAGAAAATTCAACTGCTGGCAGCCGGGTGGCATAATGCCGGCTGGCAGAAATATTTTCGTTGCGACACGCGCACGAATTTTCGCAATTTGGAAACTGTGGTTGCGTTTTTCGCTGTGAGTTCACTTCTCATGTTTCAATCCCTTCTAGATCTTCAAAACGCCTTTCTGTTTTTCTCTACTCTTTGAAGAACTGTGCCATAGTTCAATGACGGGCTTGTACAAGTTGATTCGTGCACATATAACATTTTCTCTAAAATCTGCACTAGATGGTTCGAGAAGCGAATAGTCAACCTCGCAGACACCCTTCGTCTGCAACCATGAAAGGCGACCATGGTCCGCAGACTGCCTTGATCCACTCTGCACTCACAGAATGTCAGAAGAAGCCAATACTCGAGTTGTTCAATTCTCAAATCGTAATGCTTTCACACATCCTGAAGACTCTGACTTCAAGTTCAAAGAATAGAACACATCACTTTGCACTATTGCCGCACCAATTAGCACTGACAATCATTCTCCAAAGTCGATCGTGTCTTCCCTGAGTCTTCTTTGAACCGACAACCTATCTCTCATCATAATCCAATCTTTGTCTTTCACTTGGGACCGAGAAAAAGCAAGCATTCCTTCACTCTTCTTTATTCCTCACTGGTTACACAGAAGAGAAAGGTGGCATTCAATACAAGAATGCACGAGCTTCAAGGGATAAGAGCAAAGCCTTTACACAGGAGGGAAAGCAAAAGATTGGAGTAGGAACAGAATAGTCACGTCATCACAGAATATAGAACACGCAGGTACAAGAAGGAAGAAGTTGGAGAACGTACACTTGATCAAGACAAAGAACGTGAAGAAAGTGGAAGCACCAAAAGCAATGTGATCTCAGTAAGGTTGACCATGGGCAGCGGGTTGGGGCCAGCCTTGAATTTGCTGTTGCTGCGGCTGGTAGCCCACATTCGCCATCGACATCTGCGGCTGTTGCTGCGGCACCTGCTGATGAGCCTGCGGAGGAAGCTGCTGCTGAGGAGGCATCTGACCGTAGGCTTGCGGGGGCATCGGCTGCTGTGGCTGTTGCTGAAACATTCCATCTTGAGAAAACTCCACAAGTCTCACTTGATAGAGCTGCTGAACGGCCGCGTCGTACATCGCCAGCACATCTCGAATGGCCAGGTCCACACTCGCCAGCTCATCATGCTGAATACAAGAATTCTCAAAAGAAATCTTTTCCAACCTGCTTGTCGACAGCCGCCACTCGAGCATCAATCAACGGTGCCATGAGACGAGCTCGAGCCTCAAGTCGCTCCAACTCCGGCGGATCCGGGCGCTGTCCCGTGGGATCACAGTCTTCGAGAAGCTGAATGCATCTGAAACAAATCTTCCTCGATACGAAAGAAGAATAAAACCTTTGCAACTCCTCCTCGTCAATGCGCACCGGCTCCTCCTTCACCGTCTCAACAACCGTGTGATTCTCCTCCACTGGCACTTCAGCCCGAAGATCCGAAGTCACGAAGCTTGCCGGGAAGAGACCGTCACTCTGACCACAGACTCCGCGCCACCAGTTCGGATCCCTAAAGAAGAACATCTCTCAAGATGAGAAAAGACTCACGAATCATCATAGACAGCGATGGAGTCGCCAGTCTTGAACGAGAGCTCATTATCCTCGGCTGCCTCGAAGTCGTAGAGGGCACGAACAATCCGCAGATTCGGACGTCCACTTCCTCCACCTCCACTGCCGCCGCTCGCGCTGGAAACCATTCTTCTCTTTCCATTCATATTCTTCCCACATGACCTTCCCCATTCGAGGTCACTCTTCTTCGACTTTTTCTCGAAGAGAGTCGCCAAAGTTCCCTTTTCTAGCCTCACCTTCCGTTCGTGTTACTCGTTGAAGTGGCCGATGGATAAAGAGAGGACGTGCCACCGCCACCGCCGCCGCCTCGGTTCGAAGACTCCGCGAGTGAGAGCGCAATTGCCTGAAACTCATTCTTATTCCAAAAAACTACAAACCTTAGCAATATCATCTGCTTCTTTGTCATCCACAACGTTCGGATCATTCGACACCGGCCGACGCTTCGGCTCACCGTCCTCGAAGGAGTGTCCATCCGCGAGCAGATTCTGAAACTCAGGTTCACCAGTTCCCGGAAAGCCAACCTTGTAGAGCGTAGCGACGAGCGAAAGCGAGGCATCCGCCTTGCATTCAGCTTCCGCCCATTTCTTCACCAACTTTCGTGTCTTCTCACCAATCTGACGTTGCGACTGCAACCATTTCATTCTTCAAATCAATAAAGAACAAACTTACGCTATTGCACTTGTATTCGATTTCATTGATAAAAGCAGCTGAGGAGATCTCTCGACGAGCTCGTGTGCAGTTGCACCAAACAGAATCGAGCAGCGAGAGTGCCAGGAGCACCACATGCGGATCACGATTGTTCAGTCGCTTCCGAAGCTGAAGAAACATTTGAAAGGAACAAAGAAGAAGACGAACCGCTGTAAGGAAGTCCTTGACGGCGTCCGCATCACTCATGTTGAGCTTGTCGCAGATGTCCATGAAGAGACTCCAGTTCTCCTCGGTTGCCTTTTCGTTTGTGGCCTTCTCGATGATCTGAAACCAAGAGCTTCTCTCCATCAACAAGATCTTGCCTCTACCTCATCGTGAATGGTGCTGGAATCACCGAAGATGCCCATCTTATTCTCTCCTCTTCGGCTCAACGCTCAACTCGTCCCTTCGGTCACACGAACTGCAACAAGCACTTGAATTATTCAACATCTGCAAAGAAGTGTGAGCACGCCGGAAGGCGAACCAGAAAGAACCACTGAGAGGGGCTAGAAGAGAGAAGGAGCGTGAGCACCGGCGACAAGCAAAAAGAACATGCGGAAATCCATTAATTCTCGAGATATTCTGTGGCATTCACGCGCTCCTTCCCCCTCTCTCCTCTCGCTTCTTTCACAGAGCTCAATGAGAGCATGCGAGGGTGGTATGTCGCGGCAAAAGAGAGTGAAACGAGAATGACGAAGAAGAAGTAGAAGTAGTCATCGGGTTCATTCAACCCTTTCCTTCCTCATCTCACCAACAACATATCAAAACTACAAAGTTCATCTTTATACAACACACAATGAAAGTTCATCTTTCAATTCATTTTGCATTCATTCTTATCCTCCAATTCCCGCACTTTCGTTAAAAGAGAGAAGAAGATTCGGCATACATCGCGAGATTGGCACAAAGTCATAAATATGATGCTGTTGCCCGAGAAAACCAACCAGAAACAAAACAACTTCCATCTCCTCATAGAATTCCAGAAGCTACCCCTCTCTCAACAAATGTACATACATAGCAGTCTTGTTCGTTGTCGAAAAGTGAAACTAAATCTTGAGCGCGTTACAAAGAAGGTATTTCGAGAGAGAGATAATATGTGGCATTCGAAGAGAACAACAAAGAGAGTCAATAAGGCAATTGTCTAGAACGAGAAAAGCCT
>JAQIXL010002642.1:0-12418 GCA_034700245.1 Poikilolaimus oxycercus | reverse complement strand
ATCTCGATCTCGATAATCTCGAAAAGTTTGAATCTCGAATGATCTCGATCTCGGAAATCTCGATTTTTCGATCTCGATTCCCAACTCTAATGATAGCATAACGCCCGTCTCTCGCTTACTGTATTATCTAAATTTTTGCTGAACAAAATCAATTAAAGGGCTCTTCACCTGGCTACCATGAGAAGCTAGAAATGGAAACGGCCGTAATTAGTCGCCATGGACTTTACTTGTGTCGCCTTGACGTTTCTAATGCATCTCGGCAGACGTATGGCTCTGGTCCTTCACGGATGGTGGCTCTGCCTTCTCCACGCCCTCAGCTTCGTTTCAAACTCTCAGGTAGTTTCTGACTAACAATCTACGATTATCCGTTCAGGCCCTCAGCTGTTTTATGCCGTTTCCTTATTTTGTGGGTGCTTCGACTGAATCGAATATTTCGCTTCGAGGAACACCGGACATTTGCTTCCAGTACTGTGCCAACATGTCCGATTGTGTCGGAATAGCGCAAGTTCACTCACAAAGGGACTCATTTGAATATTTAGCCGAATTCCGCTGAGTGTTTCATGCGTTTTCTATAAAAACATCGCTAATTCGAGTTGCTCGGTAGCACTAACGACCCCTTACAAGTCCAACCCTTACTTGCGTGTAAACAAGTGAGGAATCGCTTTGTAGCGTTTCATCCAAAAAATTAAATTCAGGCTCCTTCCTGATATTCGGCTGTCGTCATGTCTGGTCACGAAAGAAGCAATGATCAAAATGGCAATGCGGATCATCACCACATACGGCATGAAAAACTGCGCCTGAAATAAAACTATCTCATCCTTTCAGACGAAAGTTGTTCCTCATGCGTAACATATTCAGATCTATTCCACTTTTTGTCTCCAGCCCCCGATTTCTATCGTTTTTGAGAACCTTCTCTGCAACTTCACCGAATTCGTAACCCAAAACATCCAAAGCTGAAGTGAGATCTGCTTACTTGAAACTCCCTTGTTAGCACTTGACATCGGCCCAACATAATCGATTCTGGTGCTCTCATCTCCTTCTCCTGATCTATTGCTACGTTTCTACAATAGGCTGTGGTTTTACGCATTCCGTTGCACCTTTGACACAACCTCAGCCACTCGTGCCCGCCAAGACGGCCTTGAAGTTTTGTCCGAATGTGTTTCGGCAATCTCACATTCTCGGTTCAAATGGTGGGCAATCTAGTCATGTCTTGTTCTTGCTTTTCCCTTCTCACTCACTTTGACCCCTTTTCCGTAACTTGTTTGGTCGCAGTTTCTCTAGATTTTCTACAACCTTCGTTCACCAATTAGCCATGACCGTTTTCAGCCTCATAGAGAGGCTCGAAGCAATCTCGAGCGGGAAGAGGGAAAGGACAAAAGATGAGTCGTCATCTAGAAGAAGGTGAAGAAGCGGCGGGTGTCGTCCTCAAATCCGGCGGCCATTCCCTCACGATCTGGTGTCAGGACTCCACTTACACAGGTCAATGTTCCGACTTTGCCAACTACTTTCCTGGCGACTGGGTCTCATACCACTTCAAAAAGGTTTGTTTCAACTGCGAAGTAAATGCGGAACAACTTTAGCATGACGATATCTCTGACGAGCTCGTTGTGAATAACCTTGCGGCTCGGCTTGCAACGGTAAAAGAAAAGGCCGGCGGCTTCACGGTTTGTGCAATTGAAACTTATCATTGCCTGGTTTCAAGGCGAAGGCTAGAATCGCCATTCAACCCTACTGGTTGAACGAAGAACAACTCGTCTGGTCACCGGAGTTCAATGTGAGCTGCCTCTAAAGAAACAAAAGATCTCAGGTGGTGAAGCATGAAGAGTTCACTGGTTGCGATCTCGACCTTCTCGCTCCTGATCGTCTCTACGAAGCGCGAATTCATTTCGACGGACACTTCAAGGTAAGAAAAGCTACCCTTCGAGCGAGCGATGTGTAGAATGGGCATCAAAATTTTCTTTCTCTTTGAATCTGCGCCTCAAGTACCGATTGATTTGTGCCGAATTCTCCCAACATGAATACAATGCTGAAACATACGCACAAAATTGCTCTTCAGCTTCTCGAGGTCGGCGACTCTTGCGAAGGTCAGGCGGCCATGGACATTCTCTTCGCACCGTGGCGTGTCGGCGAACTCGAACAAATGCAGTCGGCCGGCTCCGCCATGGCCATTGTTGGTCTAGTTTTGTTCATTTCCAACTATCATAGGAGAACCGCCAGTGGGACAAGCAGATCAATCGTGCTGCGACCTACGTCGGACTCATCATCATGGAGAAGGTGCCGACCGAGGTTGGATGCTACATTGTTTCAACTTCTCTTAGAACCAAGATGACTACGCCTCGCAACACAACCGGAACTACCAAGTCGGCGGTCTAAACGCCTTCCGTGGTCGCAGTCGTGGCCGTGGTGGCAGTTATAGAGGCGGTAATGATCGAGCCCTCAGCCATCACCAGCGAGCCCTCGAGAAGCAATATGTCTGGTCACTGGAGACCGGACGCCAACTCATCGAACGCGAGTCACATGTCTTCGTAAGTTTTATTTCTTGCCTTTTGAATTTATGTGAACAGCACATGAGGTGGCGAATTATTTGAAAGTCTTTTTCTTCCAACTTGTCGCAAGCCACCAAAACATCGGCGAATATTAAAGTTTAAAGACATCTTTTCACGCCGAAACACAGGACAACATTACAAACATTACAGGAAGTCGGCCAATGGGTCCGTTTTGGCATCCGTGATCCGAAGAAGGGCGTTCCTGTTGCTTCAAAGTTGAACCTTGCCACGCATCTCCTGAAGACAGAGCCGAAAAAGAGCGGCTCCTTCTTCACGGCCGCAGTTGAAGTCGGGATAAAAGTCCCTGTTATCGAGAAGGGTTCGCTTTCTTTTCCCTTGAAACTTGCTTTTCTTCTAGACTGCCGCATCTTCCACGTCGACAACAAGTTGCTAGGAAGGATCGAGATGGGCGTGGAGAAGCTGCGTCGTCAAATAATGAACCATGGCCGTCGCCTCGAAGACTTCATTGAACGCAACATCCTCATATGGGTTCAGCCATTTGAAGAGCGTCAAAACGTCAACTACAATCGTGTCAGCGACGCCTTCTGGTTCTTCACCGATATCAAGGCGAGATTTCGGCGAGATTGTCTAGGTTTTTTGCGCGTGTGGAATTTTTTCTCTTGCTGTGCTAACACGAATTTCTTTTTCCGCAAACCCTAATAAGTTCACGAACAGATTTTGCCATGCATCTCCTTCTAAAACACTCTATTTCAGGAGGACTTTATCGTCGACGCTGAAGTGCCGGCGGGCGAAGACCTCATCCGCAATTTCTGACCCGACTTTCTCTTCTTTCGCCCGAGTTGCTTTTGATTTTTTCTTTCTTCTCTGACGCTGTTCAAAATATGGTATCACGTAGACTGGGATATGGAGCTCGTTATAAACCTTGGCCTCTGAATAAAACGCTGAAGTTTGCGGAGTGAAACATCTCATTTTCAACTCGAAACATTCGTGATTGGGTCGAAAACCCCGAGTTGACGTCTTAGAAATCCAGGGAAATAAACGTAGTTCCTGCTTTTTCCACCAAAGGGCCCCTTGAACATGGGGAAAACAAGTTTCGAGGAATCCGGACATTCAACGTTCCGCCTCATGTCAGTCCACGCATCGATTCGACAGCGTCCTTGACTCGCGCCCTCCACGCTTCTTCCCCTTCTTCGTAGTTTTTTAATTCCTCGTTTTAATTCCATATTTGCCCTTTTGTTAATGATTTAATTGAAAACAATTTCTTTAAGGTCTGGTCCATAGATGACCTAAATACCAGAAGCCGACAATAAATACGGCCTGTCGTCGAAAAGAATGAGTCCCCAAGCATTTTCAACAAGATCAGCAAGTTGAACAACTGCACCGTCCCAAGCCGTTCTGTATTGGCATTTGCAATTACGAAAAGTGAGTTAATGATGCTTTCACTTTAGATCAAGTTCAGGTTTTTCTTGTGCTTTTAATGAAACCCGATCACCTGTTGCGGGCGTCTGAAGCAAACAGCAATTCTAAAAGAGCAAGTTCATGATTATAGCCGAGTCGATTCTTTTGACAATGTGAGGAAACACTTATAGAAAAAAGTCCACGAGGTGTGGTCCTGAAACTACCCTTTAAACAAAGAGTCAAAAAGGTGAGTTCCTTTTTAATGGATGCGAACGTGAGAAATATTGAAGGAGAAACTGGAAGGGTCCTGAACCAAAGCACGGAAATACTACGGAAGTGATGATTAATTGAGATTGAATCTTTCAAGGTATTGTAAGATTTTGTTGAGCCATTCATGATCACTTTTGAGGAGAATGTCCACTCCGACACTTTTCCAGAACATCGTGGAACATCATCGCAAAAACGAGCAAAAAAGCTTGCTTCATTTTGAGCTTGTTTGTGTCTTAATGAGTTGCAATAAACATTTGTTCAAAGTGCTTAGTTCACTAAAGTAAAGGAGAAATCCCACTTCGTCTACACGTTTTTTGCTGAGTTTGTATGCAATACTGGAAGAATCCATCTTGAAGTCTTCCACGAAGCATGCGCAGAGCGACAGGTTGTACAAAAAACCGGCCATCCTCGGACCTCCACATCAACCGGTAATATGTGTTGTGTACAACAGCAATTTAATCGATTTTCACATAACTCCACAGTCAGTCCCACAGCGTGTTTGTCCATTCTCCTCCCTTCCTTGCTTGACATGTCATGATTTCGCGATTTCGCAATTTCGCAGACCTCATATTTTTCATGAATCTGCTCTAACAACTTCTTGCAGATCTGGTCAACCATAAATGATGGACAAAAAGTCTACCATAGAAGCGGACTCAATCTGGTATGAATTCCGATGCCACTTTGGTTATGATCCACTCTTTACGGTGAGACTTGACATAATAACTACTCATTATTTTTACGATTTCCAGGATACTTTCTCTTTGGGAAATTAGAGAGCCTTTGCGACCGCGTTGAAGGATTTCAAACACTGCTTGCTTACGTAAATTTGGCCCATTTAGTGTTCTTGGAACCCTGTCATCGTATACGTTGTAGAGAGCCGAACCGTACGACGTTTCTCTTTGCAAACAAAGGAGGACTGCCCGTATTCGGCTTATTGAACGCATTGAAAGCGTAAACAAAAATCAAAGGTTGTTAGTTTATGTGTTAGAAAAGAGAATAAAGCCTTATTTATTTCTTACTCTTTGTTGGAGGAGCGATCTTATCTCATAACTTAATCGCAAAACACGAGATAGTCGTCTTCTGGCAGGGAGGAAGCAGGTTGCTAGAAAATCACTTCATGCTTGCCTGAAGACGGACATCGATTTCTAGTTCAGGCTTGTCTTGCCTCTCCATCCGCGTCCTGCCCTTTTTACTCTTCCGGTTGCTACATTTTCTGTCTCTATGCTATAGTTTTTTTACTTGACATGAGCACTTTTCAGGTATGACTAATAGCTCGTCCACCACTAGCCAGCCATAAATGCTGTTTTTGCATAGAATGCGTCCACACGATTGCTGTAGTCTACACCAACGCTCCTTTAAGAACGAGCACGCAGCTTTTGGCGAGTGCGAGCTAATTTCAAATAATTCAACATTTCTTGTTGGCAAATAAACGAACGAAATGAAAAAAGCGCGCGCATCGAGAATATTGATAATTGCAAATAAACTGTTGAGTTAGGAGCGAAACTCCGTTTCCTAATTAGCACCCTTTTATGGTTCGAGGTAATTTCAACCGTCATACACTGTTGACGCTGCAACGCAATGATCTCCTCTCTTCTCTGTCTCCAGAGCTTCTTCTTCACATTCTCAACTTCCTCGAGTTGCAAGACCTCTTCCGCTTTCTCCAAGTCTCTCATTTCTTCAGTAATTTTCTTCTTCAAAACGCGCATCTTCTTCAAAAGAACAACCATCATGTGGGCACAATTCTCAGCTTTAATTTAAATGAGAGAATCATTCGAGTTTTGAATATGAATGACGAAATCTATGGGCTCGATGCCTATCCACCAAAACGAAAACACCGAAAAGGGTCTGACCTTACTCCTTCACCGCTGGCTCCTTCTGGCACCCCGTGGAAAGAGGCGCTCCCTAAATATCGCGATTATATCGCGCAAATCACCAAATTTATTCACATCGAAAGAATTTTCACCAATGCTCACGAGGATGAGCTTCTAGATCTAATGCCGGTTCTTCCAAAAACCATTCGCATGGTTATTTATGACGATTGTCGGAAAGTTCAAGGTGTAAACTGTTGTCTTGATCATGAAGTGAATGCAGAAAAGGAGAAACTCTTGCAAGTTTTGGAGTCTCTGCCCAATCTCGCGGCCATTTACTTCCAGTTTCAAACTCCGCCGTCGACGTCCTTCTACAAATCTCCAGCGATTCAGCGGCTCTCGATGATCATTGAATGTTCCAAAGTCGGTGACCCTTATGTTAATGATGACCCGCCAGTCGAGTGGTCTTCTGAACTTGACGACGAAGCCCTCTTGGCGTCGAGTTGGACAAGTGTTGATATCGGTTGGACTCGCGTCTCTCTTTTAGGAGTGCGTGGAATTCTTATTCAATGGATTGAAGGAAGAAGAAGATTGGACGACTTTCATCTTTGCATTAGAGAAATTATAACGCTAGAGAAACTTCTGGAAGATTTTCCACTGCAAACTTGTCCTTATGACAAAGATCACACAGAAGTGATACGATCTGATGGAGAAGCGCTTCTCATCCAACAAGGCATTATTCGTGGTGGAGAAGGCTCGTTTGTTCATTTCAGACCTACGAACTTGCACAAACTGAATTTGGAAGACTGGAAGAAGTTAAAGGCGAAGAAGTGAGCGCGACAACCTTGATTGGCGTCTATCGATATTCACTTGTGGACTGTTTATTGTGTGTGTGAAGTCGCACGACGGTATTTATGCTTTTCAATACCATAAAGATTGCATTTTTTTCAATTTCATTTGTGTCAGCATAAGTCAGGCACCTCATCTAGGGGAGACAGAATTGTACGAAAGCGCGACCGATGTTATTGTGCGACATTGAGGGGGATGTCTCCCATCTTTACCTTGCTCGTCGCAGCGTCTTGTTCCTTTTGTTCGTCCATGTTGTCCTTGTCATGAATAGACTGCTTGCAATTAGCACTTCTGCGAAATCATCGCGATAGTTTTTCTACTCTTTCGTGTTAGTACTGCAACGCATGGATGCCCTCTCCTCACTTCCTCCAGAGCTTCTTGTTCAAATTCTCAACTTTCTCGAGTTACCAGACTTTTTCCGTTTTCTCCAAGTCTCTCATTTCTTCAATGGTTTTCTTCTCCACAACGCACATCTTCTTCAAAAGAACAACCAGCATGTGGGCATTGTGCTTGGGTGTAACGTGGACGAGAATATCATTCGAGTTTTGAATATGAATGACAAAATCCAGGGACTCAAAGTGTCCAGGGCCTCATCAAAACGCCGGCATCGGAAAGGTCCTCCTCTCACCGCCTCGCCGTTGAGCCCTTCCGGTACACCTTGGAAGGAGGCGCTCCCTAAATGCCGCAGTTACTTCGCGCTAATCAGCAAATTTATTCATATCGAAAGAATTTTCACCAACGCTCACGAGGATGAGCTTCTTGATCTAATGCCGGTTCTTCCGAAGACCATTCGAGTGGTTGTCTTTGATGATTGTCGTAAAATTCAAGGTGGCTCCTGTTGCACTAACCACAAAGCAGATGCAACAAAAGCGAACCTCTTGAAAGTCCTAGAATCTCTTCCCAATCTTGAAGCTCTTTTCCTTCAGTTTCAAACTCCGCCTTCAGTGGACTTTTTCAAATCGCCGGCAATTCTAAAGTTGTCGTGGCTGTTTGGATGCTCCACCTTTGATGATTACTTTTCAAACGCTCCACCAGCAGAGTGGTCATCGAAACTTGACGACGAAGCCCTTTTGACTTCCAATTGGACGCTTCTTGATATTGGTTGGACTAGCGTCTCTCTTTTAGGACTGCGAGGACTCCTTATTCAATGGATTGAAGAAAAGAGAACGTTCTTAGATCTTCATGTTTGCATTAGAGAAATTATAACGCTAGAGAAACTTCTTGAAGATCTTCCTGTACAAACGTGTCCTTACGACAAAGATCACACAGAAGTGATTCGACTTGATGGAGAAGCGCTTCTTGTGCAATACGGTATCGTTCGTGGTGAAGAAGGCTCGTTTGTCTGTTTCAGACCTCCCAGTGTACACCAGAAGAATTTGAAGGCTTGGAAGAAAGGAAAGGCGAAGAAAAGAGCACGACAACCTTGATTGGTGTTCATTCTACAGACCACATATCCAATGTTATGCCCATGTGAGCTCGTTTTACGGTTTTGATGCTTTCCTCTATAGAGCATAAACATTTTAGGGTTTTACAATATTTATTTATTTTGTCGAAGCTTAACCAAACAACCCATTTGGGGACAGAATTAGAAGAAAATCTATCGATTTTTAGGCATTGAAAGAAGCGTCTCTGATCTTCGTCTTATTCGTGTCAGCGCCTTGTTCCTTTCTGTCCTCCACATTGTCCTTGCAAGACACATGACTCAAGGTCAATATTCCCAGGATTATCAAGTTGATGACCTAAACTTTTCCAGCCCTCAATTTAGTGTACAACCCATTAGAAGAGTTAGTTTGTGTGAAATTTCATCAAGAAAGAAGTAGGTCATAATCGCACCATACAAATACAAGCCAGCCAGCTAAATTAATGCCTTTTTTGCTTTGTACATGCAATATAAAGTTGCTTACGGAAGCAGCAACACCCGCGATAAGCGTGTTGCCCAAACACGGGAAGAGAAAGGCCTCGACAATTGTAGAAATTCCCGTGATCCACATGTAAAGGATGTGGATGTGGCGAATGGCAACAATTGTAAATTCAAAATTGCAGTTTGCAGGGCACTGAAAGGTTCTAGTAAATGACAGAAAAAAAAAGATACAAACGGGTCCAGGTGTGTGGAGATAAAAGTAATCGATATCAATAACGACTCCGCAGTCAGGATGGAAGGGAGTCCGAGCGTTTGCTCGAGCGTTTTCCTCTTCGCAGCGAGCCGTCAAAGAGGGAATGTCCGCGCCATCGAGCTTGTCATTGATGAGGATCACGAGAATCTTCGTCTTATTGGACAAGATTAGAGTTGGAACTTTCGATAAAGATTATTTTGAAAAGAAATTCGATAGAAAATACCGTTTTGATTTGGAAGCAATGAGAGAAAGATTTGAAGCAGCAAAAGACAGACGATTGCTTCTCCGAGATATCGACCTCGGCCGGCATTGCCTGGGGAAGCATCTGCTAGACAAAAATTGAAACCGCGGCGCCAATTCGCTTTTTCCGCATCCCTCCACATTAATCATTCAGACAAGGCAGTGAACGTTTCTTTACTACGAGAAAGGTCTCCTTCGTTTCTCAACGTTCACACGAAGAGAATATTTTTTCTTGCCGCATGAAGAGAATATTTTTTCTTGCCTGTTTTGTACTGCAAAGAATATATCCACAAAAGATAAGCAGTTGAGCCTTGACGAATTGTGCGTGTTGTTTTGTAATTCTTAAAAATTCACTCGTGTGCGCCTTTTTCTTAGCCAAGCTGGCTTTCCTTTATTTTCAGTTGAAGACAGAAAATCAAATGCGATTAGTTGATCGTTCATCTTGATTCGATGCAATATTGAAAGCGAAAATGTTTCAGACGTTGAATGAGGCATCTTTGTTCGTCGTCTTATTCGTTTTAACGTCTTCTTCATTTGGTTTCTTGCAAGATGCGAGAGCAAATATCCCAAGAACCACCAAGTTGATCACCTGGAACAATTTGAGGCATGAAAACATGCGACAAACCAACAGAGCTGCAAGTTCTTGCGCCACGTCATACAGATAAGCGTAGAGAAGGAACGCAGTCATGCAATATGCAAGAGCCATCTAAAACTGTGTCTTCAAGAAAAGTAAACGTACAAATGCGACAGTATAATTAAGAACCATGTAGTTCAGATGACGAAAGATAAGAACCTGCATAATTGTGGAAATTCCTGCGGTCCACACATCGAAATTGATAAATCGACGTACGTCACCAGTAAGATTTCAATATCGCAGTCACTACGGCACTGAAAATGGTGTGTGATAGGGGAAAAGTATCGAAACGTTCACCTTCTCTATGTCGTCGTTCCAGGGTTGACTGCACGCATATGGATCGAGAATACGCGCATTTTCTTCTTCACAGTGAGTTTGCCATTCTGAGAAGTCGATGTCGTCGAGCTTGCCGTCGACGAACATCGCAAGAATCTCAACCATTTTTGTCAAGATTGAAATTGGAACTTACGAGGAAAAGGATTTTGAAAACAATTTCGAGTGTAAAGACGGGATCGATTTTGAACAATTGGGGATAATACTTGAAATAATCGAAGGCTGAAGACGATTTCTTCTCCGCGATATCGACCTCGACCGGCATTGCCGAGGGAAGCATCTGCGAGACGAGGTTCATCGTAGCGGCACCAATTCGCTTTTTCGCACCCCCTCCACATTAATCATTCAGGCAAGGCGCTTCACGTTTCTTTATGTGCGTGAAAGCAGCGCATTCATAAGTCCGTGAAATTTAGGCTGTGATTGGTTCAAAATATTCTGCTGCTTCCTGGATGAAATTGTTGTAAGATATAATTAGCACTTTCAGGCATAGCGATAGTATTGTATTTTATTCACTGTTAACGCTTCAACGCATGGATGCCCTCTCCTCACTTCCTCCAGAGCTGCTTGTTCACATTCTCAACTTCCTCGAGTTGCAAGACTTTTTCCGCCTTCTCCAAGTTTCTCATTTCTTCAATCACTTTCTTGTACACAACGCACATCTTCTTCAAAAGAACAACCAGCATGTGGGTACTGTGCTCGGTTTTAATTTAGAGGAGAGAACTATTCGAGTTCTGAATATGAATGACGAAATCCACGAGCTCAAAGTGTTACCTTCAAAACGCCAACACCGAAAAGGTCAACCCCTTACTCCCACGCCATTGTGTTCTTCAGGAAC
Organism: Poikilolaimus oxycercus; assembly: GCA_034700245.1. NCBI lineage: Eukaryota > Metazoa > Nematoda > Chromadorea > Rhabditida > Rhabditidae > Poikilolaimus > Poikilolaimus oxycercus. The sequence continues at coordinate 1,430 of JAQIXL010002642.1, read as the reverse complement.
ATCTTGGAAGGATGCGCTTCCCCGATACCTTAAATTCATTTCTTTCATTACTAAATTTCTTCACGTTGAAAGAATGTTCACGAATGCTCACGAAGATGAGCTTTTTGATCTAATCCCGGTTCTCCCGTCGTCTATTCGCATGGTTGTTTTTGATGATTGCCGAAAAGTACAAGGTGTCTATTGTTGTACTCAACATAAAGCAAATGCTACAAAAGAGGGCCTGTTGAAAGTTTTGGAGTCTCTTCCAAATCTTGAGGCCGTTTATCTCCAGTTTCGAACTCCGCCTACAGCAGACTTCTATAAATCGCCGGCAATTCAAAAGTTGTCGTGGATTTTTGGATGCTCAACCTTTGATGATTACGTTTCAAATGCTCCACCGGAACAGTGGTCATCTGAACTTGATGACGAAGCCCTCTTAACTTCCAGCTGGACTCTTGTTGATGTTGGCTGGACGCGAGTCTCCGTTTCAGGACTGCGAGGACTCCTCATTCAATGGATTGAAGAAAAACGAGTGTTGCAAGACCTTCATCTTTGTATAAAAGAGACGGTGTTGCTTCGAGAACTTCTTCAAGATCTTCCGATTCAATCGCGTCCCTACAAGCGAGGTTTGACGGAAGTGATACGGCTCGACGGTGAGACTCTTCTCGTTACACACGGCAACGTTCGTGGAGGAGACGGCTCTTTTGTGCAATTCAGATCTCCAAGTCTGCATCAGAAGAGTTTGAAGAATTGGAGAGAACGAAAGGCGAAGAAAAGAGCGCGGCAACATTGATTGAAGTAAACTGATGTTTATTTCTAACACTACGACGGCATTGACGTTTTCTTTTCCAGAAAATAAAGATATCAAGCCTTTCATTTGCCCTGATTCAGTCGCAATCGTCCTGCTCTCCAGTCTCCGACTACCTAGCTCATTCCAAATGTCATTTTTCCCCTTTAGATGCTTGTCATTTCTCGTCTCCGCATGCGACTAAACAAACGCTCAACGCCTTCACAGAATGCTAGTCATTGGCATTCTTCGATATTAGCGCTAATTGCTTGTGAAATCAGCTTGACCTAGACCAAGATTGTGAGAATGAGCAAATTATCCCAATACATAGCAATCGCGCGAGTCTCGCGGGCTTTCTTCCTTGGGCGGGGCGCCCTCTGATTGACTTCTTCGACGTCTCCTATACTGTCCTCCATCGCCCCTCATCATTTATCCTAATATTGTATTTACAGCGCTCTAATTCGAAGACTACGGCGCCGTGGAATACGATCTAGGCGAGTATGAACTGCGGCTTGCTCGGTCTTCCCGAGGGAATTCTATTAACTATCGTGCGACTTATTGATTGCAAGGAATTGCCGCGGATGCATCGAATTAGTCGAAGAATTGATTCTTGGCTTGCACAGCGATCTCCTCACCTTCGCCGATGGATCTATCTCGACATGGT
>JAQIXL010002641.1:0-12425 GCA_034700245.1 Poikilolaimus oxycercus | reverse complement strand
GGAGTTTTCAGATCTGAAGGAGAGTAAAAGGGCCCGACCAAAGGAAACTTCCCCCGGCGCTTCGCGCCGGGGGCGATAACATACGAAGTGTTGAATTGATGCCGCGTTCCACCTTGCGTGCACTCATTTGTACGGCAAGTTGCATCCACGACATGAAACAACGCATCCATGATATCGAGTTCAATCGTGAAGTTCTGAGCTGAAATGTTCAAGATGTGTGATGTTTGTCTGAAAGGAAGCCTACGAGGAGTTCCAAGCATAATGTCTGCGTAGTAGCCTTCGAAGAGCAACTGGCGATCTGAAGCCCCGATAAACTCGTGCATGTAGCCAACCTTCATAGGGTTGAGATCCGACGGCGAGCTTCTGCATTCGAAGCAGATTAGGCGGGTAGAGATGGGCATTTCTGCAGGCTGGCCCCTTTGTCAAAAAGGAACTTCAAACCTCAAGGATGCTTTCGGCTTCCGGACAGTATTCAATCGAAGAACATCTGCAGCAACCAAAGTCAAGACACTCAGAAGAAGAAGGACGAGACGCATGGTTCTGATCAATCGACCCTCAGCCTTGACGTCTGCCGGTCGCAGCAGCCTTATCAAGCTCCTTTCACCTAATCCCGAGAAAAATCCTCGCCTTGGGAACACTTTGAACTTTTCGGACTAGTCTTTTTCTTTCTAAAAAATACTAGTCCGCAGCTTCCCTTTCGAACTTCCACTCTTTGCACTTCTAGAGATCAAAAGGAAGAAGGTCGCGTTCGTCGAAGTCGACCTCAAACGCCCTTTGTGTGGCTGCTTTTTTGATTAGCCGCTGTGCATTGAGCCGTGATGACTCCCTCCCTCTTATTTCTCGCACCATCTTCACTACGGGATAATGGCGTTTCTGAATTTCGCCAGCGTCGTTCTTCTCGCCTTCTGCTATCTCCTGGCATCGACCGAGAGTGCGGACATCGAGCCCGTGGCGGTCCTAATTTCGCCCTCAACGGGCATCGTCGCCCCTATTCCCATCCTTGACGGCGAGGTTGACTTGGGTGATCGAGATCCAGCTTGTTAGTCAAAAGCCATTTGATTCCACTTATTTAGATGCTACCGGACGTGCGCGGCGTCTCGGCGTCCGTTCCACTCGAGTCCGAGGACATCTCTTCGGGCGCTGAAGATCGGAGATCAACCTTCCCTCGAAAGAAAGGACCAAAGATGTTCTCGTCGGACTCTTCTTCCACTTTCGTTTTTGTCATTCCTTTTCCTTTCGATCGTGGGAATAAAAAACGTCGCTCCTCAAACTCTTCCCTGAACTCTTCCAAAGAGGAGTTCCCCATTAGTGCGCATGTCCACACATCGCCCGTCCCTGGCCATTAGCCCCCCGCCCCTCCTCTCATCGCTTCTTTTCGATTAGCGCCACGATGTGCATTGAAGCCGACGACGAGAAGGGACTCCGAGGGAGGGAGGGCAGAGCGCCTTTCGGGCGTCCCTCCACCCGGTTGTCTCTCCATGGCTCTCCGTCCCGCCTTTGTCCTTCTTGCTCTTTCCTGCTCATTGGCCCTCACGTCAGCCGAAGACTACATAGTTCTGGTGCCGGTCGAAGATGAGCCCTTCCTCTCGAGACTCTCTCGGAGTCTCAATTTTGGAGCCTCGCTGATCCCTGGCGGCCTTTACCCCGAACCGGTTGTTGATGAACGTCCTGAAGGCTTCACTCGAGCAAGACGATGTACGTTCTTCCCTTCGCACCCCTTTGCATGCATGACGGAAGGAGGTTCTTTCTTTTTCTCTCTTGCAGACTGGCCGTCGCACAAGACGAGGCACATGATCACCATTCACGCGAACGGCGAGGGACTTCGATTCGGAAATTGAGTCGGAAGAAGCCATAAAAGAGTTCCCCGAAAGAAGAGCCCGGAAGTCTTTTTGTCTCTCCTTCTCTCTGCTAATGACAGCTCTTGATGAAGAATGAGGGAGTGCAAGACTTGAATAAAAACCTCGGGAAACGTTCTTCATTTGCTCCACGTCAGTCCGGACTTCCGCATGAGAGACGTCGTTTGGTTTTTGGCGTACTACCCCTTTTCTTCACCGCCACCCAGCAGCCCTGAGGAAGTGTGTTTGACAAGGAGAGGGCGTCCGTTATCTCGGCTGGCCCGAATAGCGCGGCGACACGCAGCTGCACAGCCATTACCGCGTGATGTTGGCCAGGAAGTCCTTCTACTTCCTTCTACTTCTCCTTCTTCTCATCCCCTTACTAGAGGCTTCGAAGCCCCAAGCAAGGTTTCGTGGTCGATTTGCCCGAACATTGAACACTGTGTCTGAAGTAAATTCCGGTGCTCTGAATCCTAATCCTCCTCCCGTGGTTGATGAGGTCGGCGAGGCGACGGGCGTCGAGGAAAAACGTGACCGGATAAGAAGATGTGAGTTTCGAGACTTTTCCATCTTGCAGAATCATTCTTTGCTCGTGTTGTATAGGCGTTGGTGGAGCTAAAAATGTCCTTTCAGATCTGCACGGCGACGTCGGCGCTCGGCACGTCGCCATCCGTCGTCGAGGCGCTCTTCCGCATCGTTCGCGTCGTCGTGTCCCGGGCATCCTGGTCTACACGCGTGGCGCCTCGCGGTGAGTCAACCTTGGGCCGTCTCGTTTCCCTCTTCTGTTTTGACGTCCCACCGCAGCACTCATCGCAGACGTTTCAGAGGCGGACGAGGATGAAGGCAATTCCAGAAGGAGTTCGATGTACATTCAGCAGTCCTTCACATATCTCACGTTGCTGTTGATTGGTTGAGTACACGTCTGGTCAGTATTTTTTTGTCATTGAGTAAATAAACGGATGAGTGCAAAGCATCAGCGATCACAAGCTACATCTTCTTTCGAAAATAACTTTCTCTGCGTGTGACTAGCAGCCAACTTTGTCCCTTCTTATCTTTACATCAAAAGAGAAACAGAGTTGAACTCATTAGCCAGGAATGGCGTCCTTATGACCCTAACTGTGGGAACTCTGCTTTAAAATAAACGCGGCTACGCACGTAGAACAGTTAATTTGTTGCTCATTCTTATCTTTACTTCATCTTAGAAACACAGTTCAAATCACTTGTCAGGAATGATGTCTCTCTCATCCTGAATGCGGTAGATCTTGGTGAAGACCGTCACACAATCCTGAGTTTCTTCGGGGTGTGGCGTGAAGGTGGCCGCGAGGAACTCCGTGCACGTGAAGTCGCGATAGCATGTCGCCGCGCTGCCTTTGTTCACGCCTGAAACTCATTGACGCCCGGGTTTCGAGACTCACTGATGAATTTCTGGAACTGTTCCGAGGTGAGGCAAATCTTGTCGACGGTGCTGCTGAACATAAGGCGACTGATGGGAATCTCGATGCCGTTCAACTTGCCGAGGCAGAAAGAATCTCCTGCTTTCTGTAAAGTTTACTCAACTTGAGGCTCCGAGACTTACGTCCGCGACAGCAGCAAGGGCATTCTTTTGGAAGCTCACGCCCTCGACCTCCTCGGGAGTGGCAAGGCAAGCCTTGAACTCTTCGGTGAAGAGACCGTGGAGTGATTGGTAGCGCTCCGAGAGAGCAAGTCCTCAAACATTAGAAAAGAGCTCGTGCTTACCAAAGAGAAGGACGAAGCAGAGGGCCTTCATGGTGTGAATTGGGAGAATCTGTACCTCGTTGATGTTTCTAGTCTTTTGAAGGGAATTTCATCGCTTGTTTGGGCATGAACGTGGGCTGAAACGATGAGTTGGCTTTCTTACACGAGAGAAACATAGGGCTTGTTTACTTTATTTTCAACTCCTCGTTTCGTTCCAGCATTCTGCCTCGACAGCAAGAAATTCAACAAATAGAGTCTTTATTGCTTTGGCAAAGCCGCACCAAAGCGCTTGTTACCAAAGTCAAACGCAGTGCAAAACGTAGCGAAGAAGGGTCGACCGAGGATGAGCGGGTTTTCGTCTTCGTTCGTTTCGTATTTACTGAGAAGCATCAAACATCGTCCATTGGGCAAGGGCTTCGTGTCGACATACTCAAAGTTCGCTTTCGTGAATATTATTCACTGAAACCAACTTTTTGCCGAGGAATCCTCCATGTTCGATCAGCAAAAACGAGCAGTAAATCGGGACCGGAGCCGCCACAGTGCGCCTAAAGGAGTGAACTTTTGGTTGCTAACGCAGAGGCCACCCACCACTATCTACTACATAGCAGAAAATTATGCGTTCGCTAAATAAGCAAGACGAATGAAACTCACCGTCCAGCGCTGATAATATTCGTCGAACTCGCCACCAATCTGATAAGCAATGTCGAGAATGGCCTGCAGGGGCATTCCTATTGTGTCATGGCCAGCGTCGAGCACAGCCTCGGTCTTCTTGCCGTAGATGGTGTCTTCCATTGCGTACCTTTCTCCTACTATTTTCCTCCTAGTACTTACTCATCGATCCTTAGTAACCAGAAAAAGAAATTTGTGGAGTTGTAGTAGCTGAACTCTCCGCAGTTGGTGTTGTCTTCAGCGCCGAGTGTGATTTGACCATTGGACCTGTCGATCTCACTGTCAGAAAGCTTGAAAATGCAAACCCATCAAAGTAGAGTGAGAACATGTACTGATCAAGGATCTTCTGGAAAGATTGCATGAAGGTTTGAACGCCATCGACTTGATGGTTCGGCCAGCACAACCCAATGACACCATCAGCTGCGCTCTGAGTTTTGCTGAGATTGCGATCGAGACCGAAGGACATGGTCGACGAGAGTCCACCAAACTTCAAAATGTGTTCGTTTCGAGGAGACGTTAACAATTTCTAACCGTAACAACATCGTTCCCGAGTACACCCTGGGAGAGATAGTTGGAGTAATTCCGCTTCAAGTCAATGAATGTGGTAGATGCGCTGAAGATTCATGCTCTTAGCTTTTCTTGAAAGTAACCTTGAGTTGAAACGTGTCTTTGTTCGATTCCAGAAAGTTGTGAAGCAGTTTGAAGCCGTGCATCCTGTATCCACAACGTGGGTCAGGGAATCGAGAAGATCAAGTTCGACGAGAAGTGTTTGAGCTAAAACTGTCGGTTTTTACACCAAACGTACCAGGTACTCCGATTGAAACGCTCGCGAAGAAAGATTCATACGGAATTTGTGAATCTTAAACGATTTGAGCCAATGACAAAGCTTACCTGAAAGCGTTGTATTGGTCGTTGCCGGAAGAACGAGTCCAGGACTTGAAGAAAGAACTATTTCATGATAAAAGCTAAACTGAAGTGAAATCCGTAAAACGAAGGCAAATCAAACCGACGCGGCTTCAAGGTTCTTCTTGAAATGGTGGGAAGTCTCACTACCAGGGCGAGACTGCTGACCAAGAGACAACCGAGCAGAAGGCTCCGAAGCATGGCTCCACGAATCAATGGATTTCTTATCAATTCACGTCACTGTCGACGAGGCCGCGAAGGAAGCCGAGTCTAAAGGCAAAACAATGCTGAAGATTCGGTTCTGTTTCATCAAACGAACTTACAATTGAATTCTTTTCACACCCAATCGCATCTTCGATAACTGTTCATTGTCAAAATCTGAAGATGCTCTCCGGTCGCTGCACGCCGTCGCCATGCCTCTTTGTTCTCGTAACGTCATTGAGACCCCTCTCGACTCGTTCAGATTGCATCGATGTGTCCTGGCACATCCATCACATCACATTGACGCCTTCCGTCCGTTCCTTCTTCTTCTTCCTGGCACCATCACGACAAGGGCAAACCTCGAATTACAGACTTGAATGATGATGATCGGCATCGTTTTGATACGTTTCAGCTAATCTTCTAATGTATGCCAAGCATGGTAACTTCGATACGTATTGGCCACCCAAGTTTGATTTTCTTGTAACAGGAACCTTGGAATGTCCAGGTTTCAGCTTCTTAACCATTGTCTTGCACATTTCGCGTTGCTCTCCTTGTAGTAACTCATTGTCATCACTCAATATATACGTGAGTTTATCATTTCAAACTCGTCTCCTATACTCTTTGTTCACGAAATAAATACAATATAACTTTGCGCATTCTGAGATTGCAACGGATTAAGGCTTTGTGTGAAAGAGGAAAGAGTTCAGTGGAAGTTGATGACGTTCAAGTCGACTTCGGAGCGTCCCGCAAACTCGACGATCGTTGAATTGACGGCTGTACACGCGAGATGTCTCGCGTGTTTCTTGGCGTAAGTGTCTTGAATGATGAGTCTCGTGCAGTCAAGGCGGATCAGGCAACGATACGTCGGTGGACCTCGTGGTTGAGCTGAAAACGCGAACATAGTGAATCTTGTATTCTTCTTGATCCTAAGAGAATCTCTGGAAACTCACCATTCTCCTTGCAGTCTGACGAAGTGAATGTCGTGTCGAGGATTTTCATGCCGTGGTGATGATTTGAGCGAAGTTTGTGAAGTTTTCTTGTGCAGCGGCTGTCACCTCGGAGCTGAAACATAGGAGTTCCCTCTAGAATCAAGACCAACCTCAGATTCGGCATCAAGGAACATGAGGAAGACGTCAGCTGTGTTCGCCTCTTTGTAGTCTCGGACGCAGTTCTCATCACTCAAGTAGGCGGCGGCGAAACCTATAACAGTGAAATTAGCCCAAAAGTCTACGACTTATTGTTCAGAAAAGCGCTAATTAGTCAAGCATTTGGCATAAAACCTACCTATCAAGAAGGCCAAGAGGCAAAGGAGGAAGTTTGAAGACATCTCTGGAAGATGCGGAAAGGACGGAGACTGCCGAACACGAGGGAAGAGTAGGAACCGTGGTCTTGTAGAGTGCTGTCGTCCAGCGTTGGGGGCGGGCGTTTTATAGTGAAGGTGTGAAACCGGCCCTCCTCCACCTCTTCTCCGTCTCCCGGCCGCCTTCGTCTCCTCCTTCTGCCAACGAGACCGGAAGGCACCAGCCGAGTCCTGGGAAGATGACAGAAAATGGACCGAGACAGATACTGACGCGCGTTCATTCTTCAGCTTTTTCTACCTTTTTGTCACATTTCATTGATTGTCATTTGCAGTCGCTTTGCAAATGTGTTTTGATGGTTAAGTGAAGGAGTACATGGCAGGCAATTGTTATTCCGACTTCGAGACGTCCTGAAGTGTTTGAAATTGGTCACAATCACTGAGCTGAAAAATGTACTTCAAGGCTACCGGAAAACGATGGATGGCTGAAAAACGGCAATTAGACAAGTGAAAGTGCAAATTTTTGGAGACGACACCGAGAAGACGAAGTGAAAGGACAAGGAAAGTTCATCCGTCGTCCTCTGGTTCAAGCTTTCCATGGTCTGATGGATCGCCCTGTTTGAATCTTTGTTGTTATTTTAGAAAGGAAGATGCTTACTCAACAGAAGCCGTAAATATGAAGGTTTAGTCTTTGTGTGTCAGACAGACAGTGCTAGTTATGACGTTCTTTACTGAACAAGCCACAAACTTTGCAAACGCGTAGTTTGAAGTGTAGTGTCGTCAGCCTTCCGGCTTCAATCACGGGCAAAGGCAACGTTTTCGCACATTCGTCTTCGGCGACCGCAAAACGTCGCCATCGTCGTCCTCCTGCACGGGTCACGCGCGCGCGTCCCCTTCTTCCTCCTCCATCTCGCCGTCGCCTCCTCAAGAGCGGGCAAGGGTTTTTGTGTCGTTTCGGACGCCTCAAGTCGCCGCGCTTTTTTCTTCTTTTCAAGGTCGACGCCACTTCAATCGTCCACTTTTCATGTGCCACTTCTTGTGGTGTTTCAAGAGAATGGGAGCCTACTCAAATCGCAAGTTCAACTCGGCTGAAAAGAGAGAGACATCTCTTCTCCTTAGAAACGTGCGAACATGAGCTTTTCGAGGTAATAGTGACCTATTTCAGGCGTTCCTTTTGAGAGTCGTTTCTCCTTCGTGAGCGAAACGTCAACATCGTCATTGAATAGGCGGTTTCGACTCGGTGCCTCGTCCAGCATTCCTTTTTTCTTCTCTGAAGAGTCCTTGAGGGGAAGAAGACGAGGGACGTCGAAGAGGATGGAGATGCACGGCCAGAGTGGAGCCGTGAAGGGGCCGCGTGGTCCTCTCAAAGGCGTCTGAATTACTCTAAATTACTCGTCGTCTTACCCGTCCTCTTAGGCGAACTGCCAGTGGCAGGCAGCAGCACTTCGCCTCATTCTTCTTCCACAATAGTGCGCCTGCCTCCTCTCGTGATTTCTGAGGGAGGGGTTAAAGAAGCGAGAAGAGTTTGCGAACGAGAAGGGCAAGCCATTGCCAAGACTGCACAAAAGACGGTCGCAATGACATCAGATTCAATTTCTCCCTAAGGCTTTTTGAGGTCAACCAGCAAGAGAGCAGGTGGGCGTCGAGGCGGTCTTCAACAATTCCGCAACATCACGTTCTTTGACATTTGATTGAAGAAGTTTCAAAGCAGAATCTTCAGCAGAAAACTTCCGCGTTCATTGTTAGGTGGCTGCTGGTTAGTTACCAAGTACAAGAAAACAGAATGTGGTTGCTCGTCTCCAAGAAAGCTCTCTTATCATTTAGCCAGGAGTATTTACGGACGGGTGAGACGAGGCAGGCGTTGCGAGCATGTGGCTGCCGGGACTCGGCGCCCTTCTCCTCGTGCCCGCCGTTCTCGGCGATGTTGGCTGCTTCTCGGGCGGTCTTCTAAGTGTGACAAACCTCCATTGTCTTCATTTCTATCCTCATGAATTGACCTTTGATCAAGCCGAGGCGACGTGCGTCTCCCTCGGTGGACACTTGGCCTCGGTTCTCAACGCTTTCGAGAACAGCCAAATTTGGCGTGAGTTCCGGTTCTTGATCGTGCAGAAATAAACATTTCGAGGTGTTCAGAAGAGGCAAACACTCATTTCCGAAATACGAACTATTGGATTGGTGGCAACAAGACGGGCAATGACTGGGTTTGGACTGATGGAACTTCGTGGAATTATACAAATTGGGGATTTGGTATGTTTCACCTTTGAAGTGAATACGAACACAATGAAGAAACCGCACTAGACTGTGGGAAATGGTCAGAAAGAGACAGAAGATTGCAGCGGAACCGCTTATCGGCACGGCCGTCCTCGTTGAGGGGTCAAGCAGGACCTGGATCTCCAATCTTCCGAACACAAACAATCCTTTCGTCTGCGCCACGCCGGTCGATGACACCGATCAAACCACGTTGCCGCCGCCGAGTGCTCCTACAGGTTCTCGCATTCTCTTCTCGCAAATCGTCTTATTCGTCTTTGACAGCAAAGCTCTTTCAGGAAGTGTTGACTTCGGTAGAGTTTGGCTGAAGCCAGACGGAAAGTCGCTGCTCATCGGCAGTGGCGACACTCCACGAGATGATGTGACCGACATCGAGATCAAACTCGGCTTGAAGATCTCCGGAACAGCGACGGTGCAACAGGTGAGACTGTCTGCTTTCAGCTTTGTTTCTGTCAAATTGTAAATTGACAAGTTTCCCACAGCTTCAATACACCCTTCACAAATGGGATCAACAATGCATTTTAGACAGACAATGGCGCATCCGTAACGTTTGCCGATGGCAGCGTTTTGGCAATCTCGCAGAGCTCTTTGGATGATAACATCGATCGTTATGATCTCAACTGGACGGCGGCTGCAGGAACTTTCACTCTTCAGGTTCTTCAGAATAGCTAAAAGAGTTCGTTTAGGATCAAATTCGAACAGCTGACGATGGCATCTGGTTCGTGGGTCCTCAGAGACAAAGCCAGTTGTTTGATCTGTCTCAAATGAGCTACGATCTCGTGCCGTACTACACCGGCGATATCGTTGGAGTATGTTTCATGTCCATTGTCTCAAAAAATGTACTGTTTTCTTAGCATTGCGTCGCTGGCATTATCTGACGTTGAACTAGCTGCAAATTGCTTCTCACACACTTCTCTTACAGGGTCAGCCTCTGAATGGCATTGAGCGCTACTGGCTGTCGTCGTCCAGAGTCGCCCTCTACGTGGACCGAACTGTTCCCTTATGGGCACAGCACAAAAACAACCAACTTACTCTTCAAGCACAGATCAAAGACTCTAAGTGGGCTTTCTGTCAGGTGTGTCAGCGGCTATGTTTCTTCTTTCCCCATTCAATGACGCAAAAGGACAATTTAGCAATAAGTTGTTGTGATGGTTCCAGTTTGCTCTCTTTCCGCATCCTAAGTTTCAGAGCAAATCCAAAACCTTGAAGTCAATGAACCGAGTGATCCAAGCACTTCCTCCGTTGCTTCCCAATGCATGTTGTAGGATCCATCAACCGTCCCAGCCTTCTCATACACGCTCTTCGTCGCCAAATCTCGTTTCAGCTTGCCCTTCTTTTGGGACTTCCATGTCGCCGTTGCCAAGAAGCTTTTCAAGGTTTGAGGAACTGCGGTGTTTGAAGATCCAATTGCAGAAACCAACTGGCATCCCGGATGAGTTGATTATACGCAAGCCGATCTGGTCCACTTGGGTCAGATATGGGCGAACTGTCAACCAACAAGAAGTAAGCGAGCTCAAAGAGAGAAGAACTTTGAGGTAATCCAAATGGCTACGGACGTGCAGTCCAAGGGCTTCGACATCTCGCATTTGGAGCTTGATGATCGCTGGACTTCTGACTACGGCAACTTTGATGTATGTTTCAAACGACATTTTTTGATGTTTTCCTGCTACAAAACCTTCAAAAAGCAAACGATCTCGTAGATCTTCAAAATTTTCACAACTCTGAAACACACTTGACAGCAGTTCACCATCACTTTCATTTTTCAGTTCGATACCTTCAAGTTCCCAAACGTCAGCGCAATGGCGGCGCAACTGAATTCAATGGGAATCCGTCTCACCGCCTGGGTGCATCCTTTCTTCAATCCGACGAGCAAACCTTTCAGTGATCCCGCGGTTAGTCTTTCTTCCAACTTAAACTCTTTTACAGTTTCAAGATTTCTACGTGAAGACTCCTCCTGGCGACCCCTTGATCACCTCTTGGTGGGACGGCAACGAGGCGAAGATGCTCGACCCAACAAACCCTGCCGCGGCCGACTGGTTTGTCCAGAATCTCAACGACAACAAGCAAAAAGTTCCATCTTTCATCTTTCAAATGTGTTCAGTATGGCATTTACTCGTACAAGTTTGATGCCGGTGAGAGCTCCGCTTGGCTCAGCGATAGCTTCAAACTTTTCTCCTGCCAAACACCAGATGACTTCTCGAAGACCTACAATGTCATGGCCCAACGATTAGGAACCGCCATCGAGGTGCTCAAAGTTTCCTTTTACTTGCTGGTTCAGACTCGCAGTGCCAGCGACAATCAAGATCTTCCACATTTCTTCCGAACTCTCGATCGAACAAGCGCTTGGTTTGCTTGTGAAGAAGAGTTGAGAAAGGGTTTCAGGACCGGCCCGGGTCTCTCAAGCGTGATCCCGATGACGTTGCAATGGTCTCTGATGGGTTACTACTTCAACATGGCCGACATGATTGGCGGCAATCAGAATCCGGATCGCGAGTTGTTCATTCGTTGGATGGAGGTGAGTTGCAGCTGTTTCATTTCTTTTCAATTGGCGGCGAGCCTCCTATTGGGAAGTCTTGCTCGTCGTCAACTTTGAATCAGTTCTGAAACCTAGGCGAACACTTTCCTTCTGACGGTTCAATTCTCTCACACTCCCTGGGAGTACGGAGACCAAGCAACGACAATTTCGAAGAAAATGATGACTCTCAGGTAAGTTCTTCAATTGCTTCAAGATGTTCAGATCTCAATATCTCGACTACATCGTGAACGAGACGAAGGCTGCAGTGACAAATCAAGTTCCCGTCATTCGGCAAGCTTCAACTTCAATAGAACTACATAGAACGCTTGTAGACCTCTCTGGGCAGTCTCTCGCTGTGCCGAAGCCCTAGAGTACGGCGACGCTTACACTGTCGGATCCAATCTACTTGTCTTCCCTGTCATTGAAGAGGGCCGAACATCTCGAAATGTGTTCATTCCTGAGGGTCAATGGCTTCTCGGTGGCAACTCCTCAAATCCCTACGTTGGACCTCTTACAACTGTTCTACAGGTTAGTTACTCTTGTGTCTTTAGCCCTTTCAGGCTCCTCTCGACACTCTGATTTTCTTCACGAGAGACAAAACTTCCTCTGTTATAGCCAATGAATTCTGTCAGTTGTACTGAGGAATAAAAGTTGAAAACGAAGCAAGCAAAGTACGGTGTCATATCGAACAATTATGTACCCGTTCATCTCTTACTAGAATTGAAATTCTGTGCGTCCACCTGCCGCCTCCCGTCCCTGCGTTGGCCGACGTTTACCGCTCGTTCAAATTTTATGAGCCGCAATGTGTGAAGCGTGCTTTTCCTTTAGCTTCACCGCGATTGCGGTCATTTTCAACAATCATGCTGCTTCGATCAATTCGCAGTCTTTCTTCGCAAGCAATTCGTCTAGCCCGTGAGTTATTAGCTTCATTTTAAGTTTTCATCGGCGAGCCAACATTTGCGGATTCCTATTTGCGGACTGCACACTTGCGGAGCGCACATTTGCGGACTTTTTTTGCGGA
>JAQIXL010002640.1:0-12432 GCA_034700245.1 Poikilolaimus oxycercus | reverse complement strand
CTTAAGGGAGGGAGCTTTCGTTAGTCGGTTTAAAAGTCTTTCGTTAGTGCGTTAGTTTCGTTAGTACAGTTGCTAGTTAGCAATATGATGATGATCGAAATGGACAAGAAATACGTTGAATGAGCGATGATGGTGTCGGTCAAGATTTATGCTTTTGCTGCATTTTCTTGGATCGAACTTGCCAGCCTTCAGGATTCTTGCAGTATACGCGCAAGTGAAAACGAAACAGTTTATGTGCTCTGAAAACCAAACGCATTATGCCTGCAAACCATGAAAAAATGGGCGCTAAAACTGCGCACGTATTTTCGTGGGCTGTTTAAATCGCCAAGTGATCGGGAAAAATTGCCATCGCCGCAGTCATATCGGCTACCGTACGATCCCTTGCGTTGCTTTTGTGATATGAATTGTTGTAGTCGCGAACGATTGGCTGTGTGCTAATGCATCAAACCGTGTTTTCATTCTCTTTCCTTGACAGTAAAAGCGCCCTTCCTGCACACTTGGTCCGCCTGTGATCCCGGCCAGCAGCCGAGGGCTCGCATCGCAATGGCATAAATTTAGGTTCGTTGCACATGCAATAAGCGATCGATCTTGAGAATCGTGTCAAGTTACTTATAGCTTCGCATTTTACTGATAAGTAGAATACAATAATTTGAAAATTTGGACAAGAAAGAAAAGAAAACGTGTGCTGAGGTAGCCCAGTAAAAAGAATCGTCCCTAACAATCGGACAGAAGATGGTCGCTCTTTCCAAGTCGGCAGTCAACTTCTACGTTTCCTGTGATTGTGACGAAGTAGTGAAACTCTTAGTGCTGGAGACGTGAACAACGTCCAAATCATTTTCATGTTACCTGAAATTCAATAAAAATTAGTCTCTCGTGATTTGATACTTTGGATTCCAAAAATGCTTATTTGATAAAATCTGACCGTCTCGCGATGAAAGAAATACACACAAGTGCGCTGGCTCTGAATCACGGGTGGAAAGCTGCCGTCACGTAGAGTTTCCCTTGTTTTCCCAAAGACCATGCGTCTGAAGCCGTAAAAAAAGAAAGAGAAATTCTCAAACCTTTCAAAGTTGAAGTGCCTGTAAAGTGTTGCCTGACTACATCTGTACTGTTGTCCATTAGTCAATAATAAATAGTTGCCCTAGGCAGACAATGAGCAGCTTGCTTTTCGGGGGAAAGCCGTTGATATCAGCTTCGATTTCATCCGTGAAAATTTTTCTCTCCGAGAAGTATTTCGGAAGCTTCCAGAATAAGTGCAATTAAAGAAAAGCAGTCTATGAGCTCCTGAAAGAAACGTTATTAGTTGTGGAGAAGGAAAAAAAAAATGGAAGGGCGAGAAATGCATCGTGGCGTCCTCTTCGAGGTCGAGGTCAACGTGCGCGGTGCGCATAAAAAAGAGCTTGCTGCATCCTTTTCTTACTCCTGAATTACGGTATCATTCTTTCGCTTCCACTGACTACAAGATTTCAGAAGGATGTACATCTGACCTAACGGTACAACAAAACCTTCCCATTGTTTGAACAAATTCATTATTCTTGTTCGTCTGCTCGCTTTCCAGTCTATATGATGCCATTTTATTCACGTGCTGAGTGAAAAAAAACAGAGCAAAGTATTAACGGAAAATTGGTTCGAATTCACATAACAGGTTTTTCTAGACAATATTCCCTACGCAAATTAAGGGCAACGTAACCACAATGGAGCTTTTCTATTCTCTTCAGCCGTTCGCTGAGGGGTCAACTCCACCAGAATGTCCATAGGATAGCGACTATCAAAAAATCTGCAACAGCACTCATTGTCAGACTTTAGAAATTGGAGAAAGAAATTTGAAGCTCTTTTCATTGTCCGAACCAGTGGTTAAATTGGGTTTTCCGTAGTCGCCCTTTTGGCGGAAGGGTCAATTTTTCATGTACTCCCCTCTTTGGCATGTTCTCATTGAGCCCAGATTGGCGGAAGGGTCCGCTTCCAGGATCGGTTTTTCCATGTGCTCCCCTCTTTGGTAACTTTTCGTCAGCCCCTCGATGGCGGAAGGATCGCCCCCATGGGCTACTTTTCAAAGGGACCCTTTGTTTAAATTCGCGAAAAAATTTTCCGACGGCGGAAGGGGTTCTCCAAACAGCGGACCCTATTTAACCACTGGTCCGAACGATGTCGTGCCTGAACAGTCGATGCCAGTGCTCCAATCACGATTGTCACTTCCAACCTAGACTACTCACTCATTGAAAAGCACGTGGAACGTGGAACTAACCGGTCTCGTGTTCCGTAGAGGAAACAATGATCCTCGAATGTGGTTGAAAAATCAAAGGTTGAGTAATTAAAATGGAGCTTGCAGCCTATGTGCAGCATCGAGACTAATCCATGCAAGTCTAAAACATAAAAATTATCGAAAGAAGCAATCAGAAGACGAAACAATAAATAATGCCGGGATCTCTTTGCGCGTAAATGCCAAATTCTTTAAAGTGCAAACTACGCAGACAACAGCAGCCGCCGCGTGGTTATCTCTCGTCAGGATTACGGTAGCTTTATTATTGTGTCCCTTGTGATGCCCGGAAAGATTACTGGCTGTTCATTTCCTCTCTTGCCCAACTTCTCTCACAATCAAACTGCAGCATGCTCAGGGTAAGAGAGACCTCTCTCCTGCCTGATTTTGGATGGAAATATTTATTAGGCATTATGTGCACCGCATTCGAGTGAAGAGTGAGAGGGTCTCTTCCAAACGATACCTTGCTCAAGACAATCCGTGATCGAGATTTCGTGCGAATGCGGAAACTTGTTACTATGTATTGCTCTTCGTTGCAAAATCTATTTCCGGCTTGAACTCATTTAGACTCCGTTTTGTGAGAATTTGACAAGAGAGCTTTGAGAGTCAAAAAGAGCGAAAACGCAAAGAATGCCTCCGCATGGCTATTTTGCCTGAATCGGGAGATTCCCAAAATACGGTTCTCAAAATACATTCATTCTCAGTCAAAATGTGATGCTCGTGTTAAAATGGAGAAGCAAGACGAGGCAGGTCTCGTTGTGCTCCGAAAGTGGTGAAATGAAACTCTCTCACGCCTTTTTGGTCTTCTTACAATTAGTCATTGTACCTATTCTGTCATGCGAAGAAATTCGTGATCTGCCTGGCCTAAACTTCTCGTTAAACTTTCGTCAATACTCCGGTTACTTGAAAGCCTCCGACACTCATTTTCTTCATTACTGGTGAGTTGAAACTTACTTACGCTGAGTTTTCCAGGTTCGTGGAATCGGAACGAGATGCCGCATCAGGCCCAATCATTTCTTGGTTCAACGGCGGCCCGGGCTGCTCCTCGCTTTTCGGACTCCTTGGCGAAAACGGTCCCTTCTTTTTCAACGATGATGGCGAAACACTTCAGGAAAATCCAAATTCTTGGAACAAGGTAAGAAATAAATACAGTGCAAGAAATGAAGCAATGAGTGCAGTTTGCGAATGTCATCTACCTGGAGTCTCCAGTCAGTGTTGGATTCTCATTCTCTAAAGAAGAAGGCAACGTTTCGATAAGCGATGATCTGACGGCCGAAGAGAACTACGAAGCCATCAAGGACTTTTCCATTTAATTTCCTTGCTACCGTAATCGCGAAACGTTTCTTTTCGGCGAGAGTTATGCCGGAATTTACGTTCCTATGCTTGCTGATCGCATAATTGATGGACAGAATGATTTTCACATAAATCTGCAGGTCCTATTTTATTGGAAACAATTTTTTAGGGAATCGCACTTGGTAATGGAGCATTGGATGATACCCTCAATAAGGACCTGACACCTCTTCTTGCTCGTTTTCACGGATTTATCGATGAAACTGAATGGGCCGTGTTTCTTAGACAATGTTGTGATGGGTAACCTCAAAAGGCTGAGCAACAATTGGCATAGGTGTGAAGAGAAATGCGACTTTGAAAATCAATCAAAGGAATGCAAGACACTCGCAGATAAGGCTACTAAATAGATTCCCAGAGAATACCACTGGATACGATTTATACTCCCGACATTTTTCGAACGATGAGGCCCTTGAGGCCTACGTGAACAGTGCTCGAGTTGCGCTGAACATTCCTGAGCGTCTGCCCGCATGGCGAGGTTGCGGGTTCGTTTTTTTCAGGTCTTGATCACTCAACTTGCAGTGGTCCAAATTATACCGAACAGTACGAAAACGTCACGACTTTTGTGCAGAAGATCGTCGCGTCAAATGTTCGCGTTCTTCTTTATTTCGGTAAAACGGACATCGTTTGCCATTTCTTGATGGGCGAGGCTTTCACGAAGAAACTTCGTCTGCCTCTTTTCGAGCCGAGGACGACGTGGTTCGCCGACGGTCACCTTGGAGGCTTCACGACGATCTATAAGGGTCTCACCTTCCTTACCATTCGTGGAGCTGGGCACATGGTCTTCTTTTCAATTTGTGTGAAAAGCTCTTCAGGCTCCAAGAGACAAGGCGCCCGAGACGGCGTACGTTGTTCAGCAATTTCTACTCGACCAGGCTATTTGAATGACTTGAAAGCGTTCTTTCAAAGGAAAATAAATCTTCATCGTCGTCGTCGCAGACTACTTGTTGGTTCATGTTTCGTGCTCTGTTTAATGCGAGCCATCAATCTTGCATAATCATCGGTAACACACTGACATTCAAGTTTATTGGCATGGAGTTTATAGTCTTGGAAATGAGAAAGATTTCTACTTTATCCGGGAAAACTGTGTCGAACTCGTCTTAATTCGGGAAGTTCAGTGTGTCGGAGATTTATGTGGAGTCGCATCAAACTGCCTTGTCGACAGTGCAAGCGCCGTCTTCATGGTTCAGTTCGTTGTTCGTCTTAAAGTTTTCATTAACAGCTCGGGTGTATCGCAGAAGAAAGAACCAACCTGGAAGAAGTTAACGGTGCGGGCGAACAGAATCCAGCCACCAAGAATTGGTTGTTGTTCAGCTGTCGTTGTAGGCTTATTGCGGACTTCTTCGTCGTCGACGATAATGAATATGGGATCCTGCAAGTGAATTCGTGATTAGAAGCATCGACGGAAAGAAATTGTGGCGTCGTTCCTAAGAACTGAGCGGGTTTATGGCTAGGTAGAAACTAACCATTGAAAGGGGTCGAGGGTCACACCACGGGGCTGGAGGTCTCTTGACTGGCAACTAGTCAGCCACGAGGTGTTCTCAAGAGTCGGCCCCTCCTCGAAAGTCTGACAATTTTCGTTGGAGCTTCGAGGAGAGCAAACAGCTGATGTTGATCAGCTGATGGTCGTCATGACTTCCGACCTTACATCATTAGTCTTTCGAGAGAACCGGCAACGATTTTTTTTAGCAAAACAGCTGCTCACAGTTAGCAGAAGCACAGCAAGTAATCCCTATTTTAAGAAAAAAGCTTTTTGTAAAACGAGAGACTTATGCAACAAGCATAGGTAAATTTTTATCATGTGCGCCTTTGATCATCATCAAGCGCAAGTTGAAAACTTACAAGGAGATATTAGTAAGCAAAATTCCCTCGGGCGCACATACACAAAACATTAATCGTCAGAAATCACGTTTCAAAATTAAAATTTACTGGTTACGCAGCGGCAACCCTCAGGCCGTTGCCACGCATTACAAAGCAATATCGAAAACCACGGGAATGGTCCTCAACGAAGTCGTGGCGCATAAACATTTCATACTCCGAACCGAGATTTTCAATAAGAATGTGTTGATCTTCAAAATAGACCGACAATTTGGCTCCGTCTAACTCTCGAGTGATAGTAAAGCCTTTCGCCGGATCATCTGGAGGTCCATGGAGAATGCGCATCGCCTCTTGCAGTCGCCCCGGTTCTCCTGGATCCCAGTTTGCCTCATTTGCCAGACGAATGTAAAGCGTTTCGATCTCACGCTCGTCATGCAGCCACTGTTCGAGGACGTCGCCAAGGCCTTGTAGTGTTACTTGAGTTTTGAGATTGGTGAGCACGAGCGTTTCGACATGCCGCGCTTCGAGCAGGAGTGTGTCATCCAGATTTACTTCCTTGATGGCTCCGTAATAAAGCTTGGCAACAATTCGTAGATCCCGAAGGGTTTGTTGAGCTAGGAAAGGCCGAATGTCCAACTTCATTCTGTTTTCATAATCGGCACAAATTTGCAGCGATTTCAAGTTTGACATTCTTCCGAATTGGGTGAAGTTCTCGAGATTTGGTGTGCATCTGATCTTTACATCCCTGGTGTTTTCGAAGAGGTGCAAAGGTCCGAAGTCCATAGGTGTGAGGGGATGATCTTCAAAATAATCATCCTCGTCCTCATCATAGTCATCCTCAGCGTTGTTTTCCTCAACCCTAGTAGCATTGTGATATTGCGGACCGAAACTGATTGTTGTGACTTCACAATAGCGTGCTAATCGGGTGTAGACCGCTTCCAAGATGTCTTCCTTTGACCTCCGAGTAAGCAGAATCTGTTCTTCCGGTCGTTCGAGAGTGCGAAGGAAGTCTTCATGATCTGTCATCTTGCCGTCGTCGTTTACACTAGGCAAAATATAGATTGTGTGACCTTCAAGAGCTCCAAAACCGCTCTCATTCGAATTGAAAGAAAATTTTTCGTTTTCTTTTCCGTTACAAACGACTGAAAGTAGCTAGTAGGCTGTCCGTCATCCTTCAAACAAAAAGATTATGCCTGTGAGTGGGGAAAAAAAGAAAATTTGGCGAGTGGATAAAGCGGCAGATCAGTAATTGATTTCAGCTAGAGCCGCCTTTTATGAAGGCGAGACACACCTTCCATCACGTCAACGCCAGATTGCACCACAACACGCCTTATGTGAGGACCAAGAAGGCCGGCGACGACGATTCGAACGAGGCGCCGGACGATCCCGTCGCAGCTGCCTGAGACCGTACCGCCGAGCCGAAGCCCCGCCCGAGGCTGGAGAGGATAAAGCTGAGAAGAAGGACGCCTCGAGGCTAGTCTCTCGTCCCTTGTGCACCGTGTGGTGCTGTGTGGCCCCGATGTGGAGGCTCTGTCCTCCTTCCCCACCTCCAAGGGCGATTGAGCCCGACTCTTCTACATCCTGAGTCGTATTCGGACATAATAAAGCTCTCCTATTCAAGACCGTCGTCTGCTAGATCCACCTCCCTCAGGGTTTCCCCCAGCAACGCTTCCCCTCGTCCCCTTCCTTCCCCTCATCTAAGTCCCCAAACCCCGAAGGAAACACATCCTCTTCCTGACTCTTATCACTCACTCTAGGCGCCGGAAAAGGGTCATAGACTTCATTTTCACATCCGGTTCGACACTTTTCTCTGTAACTCACCAAATCCGTCATCATGCTTGAAGAGGCAGCACAATCATCTGTCCAACAAATCCTCCTACGCCACTAGAGAGACTGATCGAAAACTTCACATCAGTTCCATTCTTGCAAGGAAAGTTTTGCAGAGTTTCGGAACGCTCCCAGACTTTCGTGAAGTTGACACACAAATTCGAAGAAAAGCTGTGGCTTCTTTTGACACAAAGTTTTCGTTTTCAACACTTGATGAATGTCGAAAATCCACAACAATAGACTGACGCCCGGCAGACTTTTCACGGCTGTCTCGTACGGAGAAATCTTTGGAATTTCAACGGAATAAATAGGCGTTCGGAATGCATAGAGACAGTGAAGATGAAGTTGTGCGTCTTCGGCTCGATTCTGCTCTTCTTTGGCTGCTTCGGCTCAGCGACAGCCGACGACTTCGTCCAGCACGCCGATCCTTTCGAAGAGCTTTTCACCATCATTCCAGTGCACTACGACTTGTGGACGAGGGTCTACATTCCCGGTTACGGCATCATCTCGGCCGAAAAAGTCTACACATTCGACGCTTCTCTGGTTCTAAACTTCAAGGTCTGGCATTTATTGTTTTGAAAGGCTAGCAATTAGGCGAACCAAACGGCGGCTCATATCGATCTTCACGCGAAGAACCTCACGATTCATAGCGCTGTAGTATGGAGCGATGGAGGCCAGCCCATGGACGAGCTGATCATTGCCAGTCACTGGAACGTCAACGATGCCTCTGAACAAGCTCGAATCTTCTTCCCCACAAACATCATCAAAGGCAAATTCTACAATCTTCGAGTAAGTCTAAAAAGCGTTTTGTTCGAAAACCAGTAGATCAACTACACTGGCTCCATCAACAACTTGGGCGTTGGACTGTACCGTACGGAGTGCGATCCAGAGAGGGATTTAAGATGCGGCGCTGTGACGCAGTTTGAGCCGAATCGTGCGCGACGTTTTCTGCCCAGCATTGATCAACCGCGGCATAAAGTAAGAAAGCATCATGATGTGAAATGCGGATTTAGGCAACATTCAGGCTCGTTGTCGAGCATCCTCGCGAAACGGTGGCACTGAGTAATACGCTGGAAAGCAAAAAGATCAGGCAAGATTGTACCGAAAATCTAAATCTGTCTTTTTTAAAGTCCGAATAGCGAATATGCCGTAACGGAATTTGAGCAAACTCCGCTGATGTCGACATACACATTGGCGCTCTTCGTCGGCGGCGACTACTTCCGCGTTTCCAGAAAGTCAAAAAGTGGAGTGAAGGTTGTTTAAATTCCTCTTTTTACTTATTTGTTTTTTTTTTCTAAAAAGGTTCGTTACTGGGCACCAAGTGGTCAATACAGCGTTGATTGGTTGCTGGAATATGTTAACATGACTATGGACAACTTGGAGGAAATGGAGAATCTGACCGGGATTCCGTACCAATTGCCCAAACTCGGTTTGTATTGTGAACCAGCAAACTGTTACCCCACAAAAACGTTGATCTATAAAGTAAACAAGCTTGTATGTAGATCAAAGTTTTTGCGAGGAACTCCTTGCTGGTCCCACAACACTAAGATTTATTTCAAATTCAGATAGTGTCTTGGTGGAGCCGTTCCTCTACGGAGGCCTGGAGAACTGGGGAATGATCGTTTATAGTCGCAGGCATTTTGATCGGGAGGACATGGTTCGACATGAAGTAGCACATCAAGTACGTCCGTCTCACTTCCACACGAACTTTTAGTGGTTCGGAAACCTGGTCACTTGCAAAACCTGGCAGCACGTTGCGCTCAACGAAGCGATTGCAAGACTTTATGATGGCGAAATTTCCGTAAGTTCAGTTTAAAAATCTCGATTCAGCCTATTGCCTAGTATTTTCTGGAGACCAACGGCAAAAATGAATATCGTCAACCGGTGATAGCAAACGCAAATCGAGCTTTTGTCACTGAAGCCGATATGCATGTTGTCTATGAAAAGGTCAATTTGATTTTTATTATAAACTTTACAGGGCTCCGAAATTCTCAGAATGACTCGACGTTTGATGGGCGAAGATCGTTTTTGGGAGGCTCTTGGGGTTTGTCAAATCAACGGGGAGAAGATCAAATTTAGAACTACTTGCGCGCATATGAGTACGGTAATGTCGAAGTTGAAAACCTGGCGGCTTTCTTGGAAAGCGAGACGAACATTCAACTCGGCAACGGCTCCCGACTAGACTTCAACAGTTTTGTCATGCAGTATTTCACTCAGGTACTTTTTTTTTCAATTAGTGATTTTATTGTTGAAGGTCGCCTATCCCGTCGTAAAAGTTAGCAGCACCTCAGACTCGACCTGTGTGTTGACCCAGACGCCTTACTTCTATGATGTTGAGATTCCTTATGAAGGCTATGAAGAAGAGTAACGTTAAAGCTGAAATAACGAGACTTTAGGCGCCGCTGGGACATTCCGCTAACGATTCGAAGCAACCCGAATGATGAACCACAGGAGGATTTTCTTACCCGGGGTCTGCTTTAAAACTCCTTTTCGCCCTTTTCCCTTTTTAAGTGGCAATGTTTTTTCCTAGACGTTGATAAAATGGTCATCAATTCACCCAACGATCAGCCAATCTTCGTGAACATCCTCGACGAACATTACTATCGCGTCTCTTATGATCTGCCCGCAATTCGGAAGATCAATGCCTATTTCAAAAACATTCCGGCGGCCAATTTTACGGTAACCGTTTCCTATAAATGCGAGTCTTGGATTGCCCTCAGAGCAACGACGAAAAGGCCCTTTTCCGCATCAGCTTCGACATGCGTCATCTCAGTGAAGCGGGACTCGCCGACTATTCCGCATACCTGGCATTCGCGTTTGAAGGACCGAAGAGTGACTTCGACAAAGGGTAAGCCATTGTAATCTGTCTAGCCGTGTTCAGTCACATCTTGCGCCATTTGGAAGGTCGATACAATGCACCAATCATCACCGTAAGTTTGAAAAAGTTTGACGCGATTTTAATTTTCAGGATTATGATAAATGTCTGCAAAAGAAGCGTAGCAATAAACAGTAAGTTGACAAGATAAAGAAAATTTTTCGGCAAGGTCGACATCTTCTGAAAAATCTGGCGAACCGACTGATGCAAAATCGCGCCGTTCTGCTGGCTTCAGTGAGAGTGTTGATGATAACTTTAACTTCGACAAGGTTTGAAGGACTGAAACGCTTAATAATAACAATGAGTGTTAGGAAAAGACTGCCGAAAACCGTCTGGCGAAAGATCTTGAAAGAAAGCAGCTGAAGTTCGACACGGAACGCTCGCTGGACATTATTTTGGCTTACTTTAATGAACGCTACCGAATTGAGTGCCTGTGAGGAAACTTCCGGAGCACTTGTGAATGCATTCCAACCAATAATGCATGCTCATTGTCAGAAAGAGATTCTCCTAATAATGCCACCGAAATCCTTCATAGTCAACCCTGATTTTCAAAATCTCATACGACTCGTGCACAAACGGTCATCTCTTTCGCGACGATCTTCTTGTTCGTCTAAAGAAAAATTTTCTTGTGACTCTGCTTGAGACTTCGAAGAGTTTGCTTTCTTCTGTCATAACGATCGACTAAAAATCTACAACTATCTACAAAGTCTACTGCAGGTCTAAGGCTAAATGAACACTTTTTATCCGAATGATGTTCCGTTGAACGCACAGTGGCAAAATTGGTACTCCTTTTTTTGGACACCCGAAGATGTCTGAGAGAGAGAGAGTCGATACCGCCTGGTGGACTTGCGTAAGAGGGAGCATGAGAACCAGGAGGGGCCATGAAGATTCTAATCTAGATACAAAGTGTAAGCGTCAAAGGAAGTTGAGCAAGACCGGAAGGTTCTTCTCGTTCTCGCTTCTCGCAACGTCACTTCTCTTCTTCGCCCGCGATCGCCTTTTTCTGGAGTATCGAACGGGTAGTTGAGGAGAAAAGGTGATTACCGTTCAGGATTGTTGACAGCGTGCAATATATGCGCTCGTTGGGTTCGTCTCAAGCTAGATGAAAGTGTCCACGTCCACTTTTACGTTCCCGGTGATTGTGATGAAGTAGTGGAATGCCGTCTTGTGCCTGTCGTTCCTGAAATTAACCATAATTGAACAACTTTGCATGTTTGTTCGTTTTAACGAACATTTAAATTTCTGCATTGTCAAATGCCAATCAGATAAGCTTACCAAGTAGACGGACTTTAGAGTCGTAATCATCGCTATCACTGTTTCGACGGTGTGATTCCGTTTCAGGCATCCTCTTCAATCCTCTTCTGCCTGAAGCTTGGTTTCAACAAAAGTTCCACAAAACCTATGCAATTGCCGTTTCTCTTTCCGCTTGATAGCTTAATGCTGACAGATTTTTTTGCGTTTGGTCGTCCGATAGCGCATTGAACATGAAGATCTGTCCAAATATTCTCGAATTAGACGAATTGTAGGCATCTGCGCTATGGCTTAGCGAAACTATTTCTTCGTGTACGTCGTCAACTAAACGATTCGCGCATCTCGGTATCTACAATATTCGAAAAAATTTAGTCCCCCTTCGGGAAGTTCACTTACAATTTGAGTTGCTTGACAACACTGAAGAAAGAATGGTGGAAACCTTTGGAACGCCGCAGCGCCCCGGCCAAAGCGCCAGGATCTCAATCTCGAGCCTTGATAGTGATGATCTCAAGAAAGAAATACGAAGTTGCTCGCATCATAAGTGAAAGCGAAGAAGCAGGTTATGTGCTTCTGAAAGATCAATATTGGCAGTGGTCAGTGTCACGAGAAAGCGAAAGGAATGAGAAGAAGACGACGGCGTTGGCGGCGCCTATTCGGGGTCGAGGTCAAGGGAGGCGATGTGCAGAGGGAGGAGGATGACACTCGCCGCCTCATCTTTCATGGCAGCGTCAATCACTTCGACGTCTCGTTGTCCTTTCAGAGATTTTAGAGGAAAGCACGCCGTGTGGGTTGACCTAGCCTCGTATACATTTCACTCAAAACTCTTGAGAAGACTTTCTTCCAAGTTAAGATCTCGTCGTCATCCACGCGATCCATTTCAACAGGCAAATCATGGACCAGCTGTTGAATGATGTAATCACGACAGACGATGTTCATTTTGTGGGCAACAAGCAGGGCTGAGCGGAATTCCGTTTCCGTCATCCGTTTCCGTGATTTCCGTACATTTTGGACACTTCCGTTTCCGTTTCCGTTTCCGTTTACGCAAGAAAATTATTCC
>JAQIXL010002639.1:0-12446 GCA_034700245.1 Poikilolaimus oxycercus | reverse complement strand
GCCGCGCATGTTGACGCGGCGCCGCCCAACACGCCGCGCCGCGCGACGCGCCGCCGGACTCTAGCCAGGCCTTAAGCCTTCTCTCATCTTTCACTATTAGACGCGCACACCACACGGATCAGGTCGCTTCACTGGCGCGTCATTAAGTACACCGGATTGGGCGATTGTGCACGGTCAGGATCTGGCGAACAAAAGTGAGGAAGAATGGGACTCTCTCTTAAAGCACCCATATATAATTTTCGCCAGGCAAGTTGTTCAGACTGCTTGTGCAATGAAATTTAGGACCACGCCGGAGCAGAAGCTGATGATTGTGGAGCAGTGCCAGAGTCGCGGCGAAATCGTCGCGGTGACCGGCGACGGAGTCAACGATGCCCCGGCGCTGAAGCGGTCTGACATCGGAGTGGCGATGGGCATCTGCGGTTTGGTTTCTTTCGGTGCTCAACGCCTGCACAGGCTCGGACGTGGCGAAGCAGGCCGCCGACATTGTTCTCATGGACGACAACTTTGCAACGATTGTCAAAGGCATTCGAGAAGGCCGCCTTCTCTTCGACAACTTGAGAAAGACTATTGCGTACACCCTCACCCATCTCTTCCCCGAGATGGTGCCCATTCTCTTGAACTTCATTCTTGGTTTTCCCATGGGTCTTACTCCACTCCAGGTAAGGCTTCTTGTTCCTCCTAAAAGTGCTCATAAGATATTCTCTATTGATTTGCTGACGGAATTGCCACCCTCGGTGTCGCTAGCATATGAACGACCTGAAAAGGACATTATGCACAAGGCGCCTCGCAAGAGGACGAAGCACCTGGTAAGCAACGTATGATTCTATGAAAGGATTTAGGTGAGCAAAGGTCTTCTGGCTTACTCGTACATCTTTGCGGCAACTTGTATCAGCATCGGATGCATGGTCACCTATTGCTTCGTTTACTGGTATCATGAAATTCCCTTGCAAGACCTCATCGGCTCTTCTTCAGAAGGCTACTTCACCGTAAGCCATATAGCATACGTGCGCAACATTGTTTCAGAAAGAAAATGAAAACAAAACGTTTGTCACGAGCACAAACATGACTTTCACACCCGAAGAGCAGTTCCATATCGCATCCCAGGCGGCAGCTGGCTACCACATCACGATCGTCATGTCTCAGGTTCGTCATTCTAGAAAAATCTTCCACCTTACAGTTCTTCCACGTGTGGGTCATTTCGACGAGACGCATCTCCGTCTTCCGCCACGGAGTAGTCAACAAGGCAAGGCTTAGCATCGACCAGGCATGCATGCATTGCAGATGATGTGGCTCGGCACGGCTCTCGAGGTCGCCCTACTCTGCCTGCTGGTTTACACGCCGGGCTTGAATACCATCATGGGCTCCGAACCACCGCCGCCTTTCGTCTGGCTCTTCCCTGTTGGTGTTGGCATATTGCTTTGGATCTTTGCTGAATCTCGCAAGTGGCTTATTCGAAATCGATCGTCATGGCTTCTTACACGCATATTCAAGTGGTAGCCTTAATTTTCTTTGCACGGGCTTTGTCTGCTTTGTATTATCTTCTTGATTCGACAGAAACTGCGAACGCGATTCGAAATCTATAAAGAGAATCTACCTAGACTAAATCTACAAAGGGAATCATCGTATCCTTATGCGTTCCTGACAATCTCAAAGCTTGAGGAGCATTCATCTCCTCTGCAACCCGAGTGCGGAATGAGAAACTGAACACAAAAAGCTGTGAAGTTATGAAAACACAGTTGTGCGATATTTGGAAAACACTTTTTGTTTGAAACACACGAATCTTTCAAAAATAGCCGTATACTGAGATCATGTTCTGGCTATCGTCGCTATGGGCTGACAAATTGACGAGGCCGCATCTACAACTCCAGGCGAAAATTCCTAGGACGAGCTGGAACACGAATTGAGGGACGATTTGCCTGAACACACCTGAATAATGTATCTATTACACATGGGCCAAAGCAGCTGCTAGGACACGCATGTGCGCCTCCTGCTCCTCCCATTCTCCCAGTTCCATAACCGGAAGCACGTTGCCATGAAGGCGAAGAAGTCTTTGTTTCTTACCAGACTCGTGAGTGTTTTTTTTTTGCATGCCCAAGTTGCACAAGCAACAAACTGAACCGGAAACAACGATCGCGCCTGATTGGTGATTGTGAGGCATAATGGCTTTCGTAAAAAGGACGTTCAAGATTATGCCACTAGGGAGAAAGCATCGTCTCTTGCCTTTGGTTAGCATTTCACTAGTTTATGGATGCTTCTGATATGATAGTGCCATTTCGCCAGAGCGACTTGTACGACCAGCGACGAATTGAGCACCGTTCACGTGCACGAAAACAGGGATTAGTTGCCGACGGAGAATCATCTCCGATCCTCAATGCAGCGGACCCCTGTGGACTCATCGCGCGGAGAAGCATTTCCGTCTGTTCTCGTGATGTCAGAGCGCAGTGCTCCCTCGCTCACAAGCCACGCTGAAAAGCCGTAGATCGAAAACGCAGTCGACCACTCGAAAACATACTGCACAGAAACATCACTAAGCACGCGTTCAATTCTTTGACAGGGGGCATCCTTTTGATGCATAAATGCCGAGGAAAAGACCACAGGCAGCCACGGCTTCCTTCCTAATTAATTTTCTTTCGTTCGTCGACAACTCGCAGATCGCCAATCGGTGGCTGCGGTAAGAGAATGAAACTCTTTCGGCGATCGTACACAACATCAAAAAAGGAGAAAGCAACAAAGTACCAATAGTTGTCGGAAAGCATGACCGTTTCGCTGCGGCCCTCTCGGCACAGATGCACGCCTTCTCGTTCGGCCGTGATCGTGAAGTATCCCGACTTCAGGAAGTCGTGCAAGTGTAGAGTTCAATGGAAGTGCATGATGGCGTCTCTACGTTTCTCAATCTGTGCTTATTTTACTCATGGTCATCAATGTTGTAAATTAGAGATCCACATTCACAAACGTTCTCAAAATAGTTCGGTCTGCACAGTGTAAGACAATCATGTAGATCACCGCGTTTCTTAAAGCTTGATCTTTGATGTTCTAAGTGTTGTTGATCTATAACGGCTTTTTTGTGGTTGGATACCAACATAACGTCGTCTCCATCCGGAGCCATCTCCTTATCGGACCGGAAACGCAGCTTATTTCGGGGTGCAGAGTTTAAAGAAAGAATGTAAAGAACAAGTACAGACAACAGAAAGGGGGTATTATCACAATACCGTGCGTATTAAAAGAACTCGCAGAATGCCTAAAAAGACCTCCCAGATTGCAGTTGACCCAGAGCTGACAGTTTCGCTTTTGACAGAGTGACGGAAGCTTCAACTAACTCATCCGAGGTTGATGAGTACGTCAGGCTTTTGGGCACGCCAAGCGATGCTGTAGTAAAAAAACAACAAGGAGGCAGAAACAGACGTCCCGTTGCTACCGGGAAGGCAGCTTATTGATGGTCAGCTCAAGTAGAAAACCCGGGTCGGTCTTGGACAGTACCGAGATGTCAGCCGATAGGATTATATTTGGGGCTGACCGATCGGCCCCAAATGTAATCCTTTCCTACTACCCGCTAGTTATAATAGACGTAAGCAGAGAGTGGCATGAGATGAGGAGAGGGTCTCAACAAGTCGCGAAGATCGTGGCACTCTCGATGATCTCTGCCCAAGGTCGAACATCCACGTTTTTACACGGGTTCAGCCCTCTTGGCACGGAAAATCATTACCCAGTTCAAGAAACGTAAAGTTGTCTCACTGCATACGCTGTATCTCGCAGTAAGGCCGGCAGAAAGACTGCAATTTCAGTCGTCGTCATTTGACCAAAAAAGAAAGTAAGAGGGCCCGAGTGATGCGGACGTGCGAGGGCGGCGGAAAAATATGCGACGACGGTGTTTGACCTGACTGTGAGCTCCAGATGAGCAACATAAAACGCTGAGTTTGGGAATTTCTGCAGTTCGCCTCCGTGACCAAACGAAAGAATGGACCTGTTCACATTTCTTCACTGATGGCACCTACGAAAAGAAGCATTTATTCGCTACTTGAATAGACCTTTTCTGCTTTATCTCGGAACTTCATTGTGCGTTTCCTGCTTTTGTTGAGCCGTGAGGAGTCTGCGTCGCTCGAGGATTTCGAATATTTCGTCAATCGCCATCTTGGCCTCGACGGGGGGTCACGATCCATTCACTTCGTGGCGGCCCGGCAGCTATTTCTGTAGAAGGAGCAGTAAGGGAGCGGCGAACACAAGGAAACCAAGAAGTGAGCGCCCGCTCAACACGTATGTATCCATCCGGCGACTTTTTTACGCATGAAATTAGACCCCCCCCCCCCCCATAAACAGTGAGTCTCGGGTGTTTGCGAGCTGATTATTTCTTTGGCCACTCTTTTTACCTAGTAGTTTTAAATTTTGATGAATTGGACGTGGAGTACAACTCCGAACGACAGAGCTCTGACCCGCGTCCCAATAACGCGGTGGCTCGTTTCTGGCAAGAATTCTATGAGCGGATGTTATGATCTCTGCAATCCTCGACGCTGATCAACATGATAACATGATTGAAACAGGGCCCCTCCAGCCCCGCCACCCCCAGTGACCCTTGCCTTTTGGCTCACATGAAAAGTCATTTCCTCTTCGCAAATAAGCAACTCTCCTCCACGCCGAACCCAAGTAATCAATGTTCAACAACCACGATCTTCCGACGCCAACTTCTGTGCTGTGTCTGTAAAAAAGGTTCTCTTAAGAGTGACGTCGTGCTGGGGGGGGGGGGGGGTGTCGCGTGCACCCCGCACCACGTTGGTCTTTTCGCGTCGGAGAACCAATGATTGGGCAGGGACGGAAATGAGACGAAGAGGGTGCAACATTTGCAAGCAGAAAAATGCAAAGAAGATTTTGGACGGTAGGTGCGAGTTTAGAGATCTCTTTTTCTCACTTTCACCTCCGACACAGAAGTTTTGTGACAATTCCACCGAGGGAGGGGTGGGGGGGGGGGGGAGGGCAAGTTGAGCAATGGGTACACATTTGTGAGTCAATTCAGCTCGACGAGTCTCATCTTCCAACATGATGTCACCATCATTGCGAGTCTCATCTATTCAATAATCGAAGCGCTAGTTCTTTGCCTCTACAGAGCGGTCCTCAAGTGGGTAACGCGCTTAGCAATCACAACGGCTGCCTAAAAGAGAATCGCCTGAGTTGGCTCAAATAAATTTAATCAAAGGGTTGAAGAGCAACAAGCTCTGCTCAAACGTTGTGAAGCAATCTGGATCTTCAAGCTTGTTTATTTGTTGTCGGAAAGAGACACGTTCGAGTAGTTCTCATTAATTATTGTCGAATCGCGGTTGTCGGGCGTGATCTCGAAGCTTGGCGGAGGAGGAACGATGATGGTGCCCGAATCGGCATCATTCTTTAACTCCTGAAAGGGTGCCGTTAAATAAATTCGATAAGATTCGCGGCATGTCCATTCCCAAACATCTTAAGATTACCGAAAGAACGCGAGCTTCAGATCTATTCTCGCTGGCGGGAAAGAGTGCTTTAAGAGTAAACGTGAAGGTCATTGTTACGGTCGTCTCCGTCATGCTTTCGGGCAATATGCCTGGGAACGATAACTGCACACTCATTGCAAAACCTGCAAGAACTCTGGACTTCGAGCTTCGACGTCACCTTCTTGCAGAAGGTTAATATGAAAGAAGAAAATTCAGCGAGACTTTCACTGCACGTGCTGAACGGAAAGCAGAAAATATTTGAAGCCATCTCTACGAACTGTTGTGGACTGGTCAGTCTACACGTTGGGAAGGTCATCCAATACCGCAAAGTCATCCGATTGGAGTCAAAAGTGAGCTCTCAAGCAAAGGTCACAAAGGGAGACTAGTTTTTTGATTAGGTAAGGACACTAAGTGAGAATATACTTCAAAGCGGCTGCTGCCAGGTTTCCACTTCCTATCAGGTGAGACAAACAGTCTGAAGAGAGAAATCGTTGAGGACAAAGTTGAAGAGAGTTCGGCGAATAAGCAAAGAAGGCACTTGAAAGCAATTTGACGCGCTGGGCGGGGGACTGGGCGGGCGACCGCCCTAAAGAGAAATGGCTTCTGTAAACACTTTTGGAATGCCTGTAACTTCTGCCACTGATAGGAACGACGAAGCCTTAGAACTCAGGACAACCGAATCAAACTCCCCAAGGACTGAGAAACGCCCTAGCGACAATTCTCGTTATCACCGCTTCTCTAATAACTTTCGTTATTTTCTTTGAGATTCTTTTTTTATCAGATCACAGAGAAAAAGCGCGGACTAAGAGAAAGAAACAGAATTCCAGCTTTCCCAGAAAATATTTTGTGAACGAGAAGGAGATCCGCCCCGATTCGACGACGTTCGCGTGGCTAATAACTGCAGAAATTTGAGCCGGTCAAGAGCTGGCTGAAGAGCGAGACGACATCGAGCGAACACACGCCTGGTGAAACGACGCTATACCGACTCGACGATGTCTGTTTTTCCAACCGCTTGCGGTGACCAGACGCAGCTCGCGTTAGGTCTACTCCAAGGGAGGGTCTGGCGAAGACTTACGCTTGCACAAAATCAAGGGACGTTTTGAGCGAAGAAGACGAAATACGACATTGGACATGCGAGACCCCTTGCTAACCGTACTAGTTATGTGCTGATTGAAGTCGAGAGTTGGGAATCGAGATCAAAAAATCGAGACTTCCGAGATCGAGATCATTCGAGATTCAAACTTTTCGAGATTATCAAGATCGAGATTTTTGAGATTCTGACAAATCGAGATCGAGATTGGCTTTCGAGATCAGTTGGTGAAAAATTTCGACTAGTTTTGTCAAAACTCGATGAAATGCAACAATTTTCTCACTTTATAGCGACCCTGACGCTCTTTTTTGCAAGTAAGGGTTCCCTAAACTGGAAAACTGCAAGAAAATAAGAAAGGTTTTGTGGTGAAAGCGATGTGACAAGTCTTAGGAAGACGACTTTAGGCCCCCCGTCGGACAAAGTAAGACCCGTTGAACGATTTCCATAGAATACGAGATCGAGGAATCGAGATCGAGATTTTCGAGATCGCCAAAAATCGAGATATCTCGATATTTTCGAGATCGATTCGAGATCGAGACCCAACAAGGAAGCATACAGCTTGAGATCATCGGCGAACATTTTGCAAGGAACATACAATTGAGAAGGAAAGTCGCTGACATAAAGAAGGAATAGAAGAGGACCGTTGAGGGATATCCTTAAGGGTCACCAGATCGAACAGAGACTTCTTCGGATAAAGAATAGTGACTTGCACTCGTTTGCTCTTTCCTTCTAGGACTTGCTGTGGCAGACCGTGTCGAACGCTCTCATGAAGTCGATGTAGACGGTGTCTGTCGATTCGTTCTTGTTGTGAGGTCGCCGTAAAACAAAGGTTTCGGGTTTTTCTGGCTAATCTCATGGATCGAAAAATGGAAGATCTTCCATCTTCCCTCTTCATTCTCCCAACTTCCCATTTACCAGTATGCTATGTGAAAGGGCGCTTCCGCTTGTTCCCTTTTGCAATCAGAATTCGCGCGCAAATCAAATAAAACGCAAGCTGACTTAAGAGCGGACAGGAAGGGGAGTGGCGTCCGTTAAATCACGAGGAACTCAGGGCTGCCATTCAAAAACTTGTTCTTCGTCGGTTGGCAGTCGCTGTGTGTCCCTTTGTTACCGGCTGTGCTCTTGATTTGGGAAGGCACGCGTGCGTCACCCGAGATAACACTCGCTATACCCCACTCACTCTCTTCTCACTACCCGCTTCAGTAGCTCGTCTTTTCAATTCTTCGAGAAGTTAAATTGTGTTGCGCTTCTTCACGCGCATATACTTCGTTCTCTTTAAAACATTCCCTCAATCGCCGTCATCGTCTGCTCATCCTAAAAGTTCTTTTAGAATGTAGACCTTTAGACTAACCGAGTGAATAGTCGAGATGTGTGCATGAAGTGGGCGCGGGTGGATGTTCCACGCGAAAGGAGAGAGAGTTTGTGTGTCTTATATTGTGCGTGCATGAGAGGAAGAGAGAAGCAATCGAGAACACGAGTTTGTTGTCTCCGACCTCGTGTTGCTTACGTCGTTAGTATTTGAACTCATGAGTCTCACATTCTGACGTCAAAGATCGGCGGTCTGTGTCCCATAGATCCAAGTAGCGTCATTTTAATCTTGTTTTGGAGTTCGCCTCTCGTTACCGTATTTATGTACGTAGGTTACCACATGTCGAACAGAAAGTTTCGTTTATCGACTGAAGTTGCAATATTTGCGCGCCTAGAATCGTATTTTGCTGTTTCACGAGAACCTTCGCACCTCTTTCAGTACATACCTCTAAATGTCCATTATAGTGTTCATTTCGACTCGTTTCGCGCGAGCATACAATCTGGGAGAACTATGCAAGCTGATGATTTGGAGTTCTTAGAAGCGGTGTGCTGCTCAATGGAAAATACACGTAAAGAAGCAGGTGTGCATTTTCACTCTATGTTTCTTTTGTGCGTACTTAATATGGGGCCTCTCCAATAACACATTGCAGAGAAAACGGAACCGAAACCGGAAGATTTGTTCCTGCGGAATATCCAACAGTGTTACGAACCTGTCGACGTTGCCGATGCTCTCACCGATCAGAACCAAAAGAAGGTGAGTGAATCCGCTTCAAAGATGATACCCGAATTGATGTGAACCGTTTTGTTACAAAAGGACTTCGTTAAATTCGGAGAAACTTTCGATTTCACTATTAGGGCCTATCAAATTCGTAGCATAACAGCCAAAAGCAAAGTAAATTGGGAACTCAATTAGGCGTCGTGCCAAGTTTTATCAGGCAATGTTTCCTTAAAGACGAAGTTAATATACCGAAAGTTTCAACAAATTCAAGCCTTCAGTCTTACAATGAAACGACTGCTATGGGATATTTTGGACTTGTGTGAGACCGTTCATCGGGGTGTGAAATAAAAGACTGTAACTATAGCCGTCAAAGCTGCCGTTTCGATGAATGTTACTTGTTTCAGTTGAACTCGGTTTTCAGTCAAAACAGACAGCTCTCAAGAAGATGATCGCATATATAACGACTAACCCCAGCTCCCTTACGGAATCAGTCTACCCAGAGATCGTAAACATGTTCGCAATGAACGTCTTCCGCGTTCTTCCACCTCCCACAATCAAACCGGATCCCGAATTCGGCTCTAACTGGGATGAGGAGAATGAGCCCACTCACAATGCGACACGACCTCACCAGCCGGTTGCTGTCCTTTCGATGTATGTTACTTGTTTCAGTTAGTCTACGATTTTTTTCTACATTTTCTCGAGTCTTCAAACTTCAACGACGGCATCGCTGCAAGGTATATTCGACAGCAGTTTGTACTCAGGGTAGGTCAATGCGCTTAAAACCATATGGCAAGTTTTAGATTGTGGAACTTTTCGATAGTGAAGATTCACAAGAAAGAGCCGCTTTACAGATGACGCTGCATAGAATCTATCAAAAACTCCGCAACTTGCGGACTTTCATACGTAAAGAGATCAGCAACGTCTTCTGCACGTTTATCCACGAGACTCAGCGGCACAATGGAATTGCCGAGCTGCTGGAGTGCCTGGTTTCTATTGTCCATGGCTTTTCGGTACCGTTAAGAGAAGAGCACGAAATATTTTTGCTGAAAGTTCTATTGCCCCTCCATAAGGTATGCTATCCCTGGTGATCACAGAGATACCAAAACAGTTTAGGCCAGATCTTTATCTGCATATCAACCACAATTAACTTGCTGTGTGACTCAGTTTCTTGCCAAAGATCGCTCACTTACAGAGCCCGTCATTCTAGGCTTACTCAAGTTCTGGCCGAGGTTTCACACTATGAATGAGGTGAGCTTTGTTTGTCTGAAATGCATAAGTCGGCATGAACGTTTCAGGTGCTGTTCCTCTATGAGCTCGAAGTGGTGCTGGAAGTTGTCGATCCGGCGGAGTTTCAGAAGGTGATCGTACCTGTCTTTCATCAGCTCGCCAAATGCACTTCGTCACCACATATGCAGGCACGGTATTTAATATTTAAACAACAATGAAAGCCCATTTCCTGTACAATATAAGCACTGCAAAACAAACAGCTGTTGCAAATAGATTGTTGTAGGTGTCCGAGAGGGCTCTCAAATATTGCGCCAATAAAATCCTGATGTTTGCTGCCAGCAATAATGCTGCCGTCGTGTTCCCGATAATCCTCCCAGTTGTTCGCTCCATTTTTTTATCGCATTGGAGCAAGTAAGAATTTTGAAACAATTACTAGCTATTGCAGAAGCTTTCCAGGGCAATCCAGGAGCTCGCAGACTGTTCCTTAAAGCGCTTTCTGAAGATCGACCGGAGACTTTTTCACGAATGTCTAATGGTTAGCTGACATTCAATTCTTTGTCCCGCAGGGCAGGCTATAAGTCGATTTGGGCACAACTTGTCCAGTGTTATGGCGTAGTGTCAGT
Organism: Poikilolaimus oxycercus; assembly: GCA_034700245.1. NCBI lineage: Eukaryota > Metazoa > Nematoda > Chromadorea > Rhabditida > Rhabditidae > Poikilolaimus > Poikilolaimus oxycercus. Next base: position 2,030 of record JAQIXL010002639.1, on the reverse strand, counting down.
CTTCAATATTGTGGGTATAATAAACTCGCAACCTTGTGAAATGAAACGCCTGGGATTTAGCCCCAGATGTGCACGTAGCTAACGTTCGAGCACGCCGTTTAAGGCTTTCAAAAAAGTGGAGAATTATTTTCAAAGTAGTAGACTGAAAAAACTTTCCGGACACCCGATATTTGAAAACGACCGGATAAAATGGACTCGATTTAATATTGGTCGTCTACTTGTCTCAACAATTTTCAGAAGAGCAGCAAAGAAAACGAGCTGAAAAGGAAGAACGACATTGAGAGAGATCGACGGTGGCAACAGCTCGAGCGTCGCGCCCAGCGAAACTCTTCGGTAAACTTTCATTCATATGGCGAAGACATGGATACTGCGCCTTCATAAATCTCGATGAATATTTGCGCCGCTTAGTTTGATGGCTTGTGATTCTGAATCACCTTCTGGCATAAATGAGCGTCGCCGTTGCAGAGTACATAATTTTGCCACGATCCAGTGACTCGTAACATATTTCCAGACCTCAACGAGGCTAATAATTGCCCGCGGAAATCGACGATTTTTCGGGCGCCACCCGCTTTTTTGTGTCACAGCTGTTTTTATATCTGTGACAGAAACGCTAGCCTTGCCGCTTCTCACTAACAGAACAGGCGATCGATCCCTTACTTTTTCTCCCTTAGTCCTTAGTCCTCAGTCCCCTTCGCTAGCAACCACGGGAGACGACCAAAGCTCAACAGGGTCTGACCCGCAAAACATGTTCCATCGGAGTCATGACGTGTTGGGAGTTCAAGGCATCCCTGCACCCCACTCGCTCTCTGCGCGTCGCGCGAGCAGCGATCGCGCTGAGTTCGGAGGGGGGGAGGTCGCTGGAAAGACAAATTGACATCACATCAAACAACAAAATGACGTCAGACAACTTCCGACACTACTTTAGTTCCTGGAGTTCTACAGGTTCGACGCCTCCGACCGCGAGAGACGGATTTATTTTCTCATGAAGGTGTACGCTTTCGCTGACAGCAAGCATTGATTTATTGAATGGTAAACAGTTCACAAAGTTGATTCGTCTAAAAGAGACTTGTCGAGAATATATTGTGCTCAAAAATTACTATCGTATCAGAGGTAAGATTCTTCAAAGTCCATTGAGTTAGGATCGCAAGAGCAGTTAACCTCCTGGAAGGGCTCATGAGAGAAAGGAGCGCAGGAGCCGGGTGGTGATTTCGCCTTGCAGACGGGAGCGCCTCTACTTGCAGTCAGGAGGGGTTCCTCGCCGCGGTCCATGCTCCCAATTCGTTCCGTCGTCAAGTTGATGTTGGGACGGGCACTCTGGACCGTCATCGTCGCTCGTTGAGGGTCCTGCTCGACGGTCTTGGCGACGGAAAACGCCTCCCGCATTCCGGAGAACATGCCGGCCGTGACTGTGACGTTGTAGTCAGAGTCCGTGTCGGATGCAACCGTGTTCAGTCGCTCGACGTGCTGTTCCAGAGAACTTGACGGGAAGGAAGAAACTGGAGAATAGCTGAGGGAGTCCACTAGAGGACTGAGAACGAACCCTTCGACAAAGGAATGACGCCTCGAGGAAGTGCAAGAAGAGAAGGATTCTTCTGAGACAATTGACGAAATCGATGAAGCGGAAGAGTCGGAGCGCCGCATCCGCGATTGAGGCAACTCTGGGAAGACTTGATCTACGGCAATGGGATGAGAGATGCCGGCGAGAGCCTCGGCCAGCATCTTGTCCCCTTCCTTTGCAGAGCCAAAGGTCAGGGCGAACTGGAGATTTTCACACATTACATTGGCGAGGATCTGAAGCAAACTTCCATTAGACAAATGAGAAGCGTTTACCATTATTGAGGGAAAGAAGAGAAGAAGGTTTCCGAAGCGAGACGACGCCACCTACAAGTCACAAGTTTGGCCGAATGAAAGAGGAACCTCTTTGGGATGTGTTTCCCTGGTAAGATAGTAGAGAGTAGGGTTGGGTTTCGGGGCTGAAAAGTCGGGGTTTTCGGGGTCGGGGTTTTTCGGGGTTCCAGAAAATCGGGGTT
>JAQIXL010002638.1:0-12449 GCA_034700245.1 Poikilolaimus oxycercus | reverse complement strand
CGCTTCCTTCCGTGGCTTTTAAAAAACTTCCGCTTCCGCTTCCGCGGAAGTCGAAATCCCACTTCCGCACAGCTCTGATCCCAACTTTTTCATTTCGCTTCTTACAAGTGCGTGCTTGTCTTGGAATGATCTCCCATCATCAAAGAAAGAAGAAGAAGGCGGCGAAGCCTTGGGGCGTGTGCCGCTGCTCGTCTTCGATGTTGGAGATGGCGACCACGCCCGCCTCGCAACGACCGCCGTCGCCTCACACACGCGCGCCCTCCGACAGCGTCGCCACAGGTTTTTGTGCGTGCTCCCCTTTTCAGGCTGATGGCCGCCCCGCTACGCCCACTTCGATTCCACAACATTGAAGGGAAGAGAGAAAGAGACGCCCCGCAAAATATTTAGAGCAAAGCGAGAAATATTGCCGTCTTCGGCGCCTGAGTGGCTTACCTCGTCCATGAACGTCGACGAACTTGCTGCCGGCTTCGAGTTTCTCCTGGAACATATGAGTTTCAAAACATTGAGGAGAGAACAGACTTCATGAAGGAGTGGGACAGTTTGACCATTAGTGACCAAACGACGATGCTCGCGACGACTGCGGTAACGTCTGAAAATGCAAGGATTAGAACTCCCCCTTGTGCTCACTGACGAGATTGTTTCACCATGCAATGAATCTCTTTTCAGCATTCTTTGAAACCGCTCAAAACATGCTCAAAAATCACACTCTCAAACCATGCCAATCATTGAAACTTGAGGTGTTAGAAATGTTGAAAAGGGTTCTGACCCCTGGAGGCACCAGAGGAGACAGCAGAAGAGGAGGATGAGAAGGAGAAGAAGGAGCAGGAGGAGGAGCAGCCACCACCATGGCCAGCCGGCACTCAGGTACGGCGTTGCTGAAAGTTGTCGTTATTGTTAGTCTCTCTCAACGCTCTTTTCATTGTCAGTCAATCCATGCTTCTTTAGAGGGGAAGGGGGATAGAGGGGGCACTTCAGTACAAACTCTTGCTTCATGCCATCTCTACCTGGCATAACAGCAGAGACAAATGAGGCACGAGAGCAGGAGAAGGGACAGGGCGGCGATCAAGGCCAGGTACCGCCATGGCACCTGCGCCCACCAGCCACGAACATCTAAAGGAACTTTATGTTTAGACAGTTACAGGGCGTAACTTGGCGGTTTTTCGTTTCACATTTTTAAAATGCTAACATTCACTACTCAATTCGGCGTCGTCACTTGACGTTTTCAATCTCACAATCATTCAATCCTTACCATCCGGCCAAATGCCGCCCATGTCGTCTTGTCTAGCGACGTAATCTCGCTAGTTCCCAATGAAGTAAGGCAAATTTGTTCAGAGCGTTGAAATATAGGGTGTGGCTAAGTAGCACGATTGATTTGGAAAACCGTTTGTGTTGAGGGGTTGGGAGAGTGGGAGGGTCTTCCGGTGTTGGGAAGAAGGAGAGAAGAAGAAGGTGGCGGAAGGAGGAGGAGGGGGACGACGCGAGAGAATTGTGGTGGAGAAGGCGTTTGGGTGTGTCTTCTCTCTTCTTTCCCGTCGACTTCTGCGCGCGCGTGGAGGGCGAGGGGGAGCAGGAAAAGGAAACTCTCGTACGAGAGAAGGAGAGAGAGATCTTACTAGGGTTGGGTCGTGGCTCTGCCGACGGACGCGTCTCTCGTGCAAGGCAAGAGAAAAAAAAAGAATTCAAACGCCTAAGGGGCAGGAGCGGCTGGGTATTGTGTGCTTCGCACGCCGACAACGGCGGCGTCGCTACTATCAAGACTCAAGACGCCTGGCTCGTCTACCCCCACGCCGACACTGATAACACGTTTTTTTCAGTTGGGAATTGTCGCCCCGGCAATTTTGGCATTGCCTCTAGCAATTCCTCACATTCTCTCATGACCCCGTGCATTTACGAGTGATGATGTGACCTAGACTCTGCCTTCTCGCTGCAATGTGTCAAAATTCGTTCTTCAATTCTCTGTTTCAACCGATGTTTACGAGCATCTGAAGGGATCTTCGCTACTTTTTTCCTCAGCCGAGCTCGCACAAAACACCAACCTCTCAATCGTCCCACCAACGGATCTCCGCTGATGTTCCAGATGGTGTATATCTCGTAGTTGTATTTCTTGCCCTTCACCAGCGGGTAGTTGAGATAACCACCAATGACTTGGCCATCTGAAACTCATCCCATCCTGCTCTCTTCTTATTGCAATCACCTCCGATCTTGACCTTCCTCGGTTCGGGCAGCGTCTCGAGGTTGAAGGAGGCAGCCACATAGTAGGGGATCTTGAGTTTGTTGGCCGTCACCTTGTCCGTCAGCTCGGTCCAATTCGTGTCTCCCGGTGGATCTCTCTCATCGACAACCACGTAATAACGACTGAAAATGGCAGCTTTTCGATTTTTTCCACTCTGTTGATCGGGAACCAAGATTCATGTTTGAGTAAGGAATTATCGGAGAAAGGACGAAGTCGAGCGAGACGACAAACTAGTCGCTCCCGAGGAATTACCCCGGCTCCGTCACAAGCTTGACTTGTTCCCAATTGTGATTCTTTCTGAGGGCAACATGTTGAAGAGACTTTGGGGTGGCCCGTTCCACACTAGTGAGGCAAAACTTTGCGTGAAACGTTCTAAGCGAGACTGAAACCGCTAAGCAATGCCAAACATACGAAATGTTCTTGTCCGTGGCAGCCGGGTTGACGTCGACTTCCCAGAAGGTTCCAGGCGATCCGATGTTGTCCACATGATACGGGGGCGGCACGATGCAGCACGCTCGACGGAACTCCGGCGGCTCGGTCGTCGTCGGCTTGCCCGCTGTCTTCCAGTGATTCCAGTGGCCGTCGACCTTCGCTCGGACTTGCAAGACATAGTCGTTCGGGTTCCTTGGCAGATTGAAGACCAAGTAGCAGAGACGACCACAACCGTCCTTTGGACAGAGAAGCTCCTTAAACGAATTGTGGGACTACGGTAACAGACCTTGGCCTCGCGGTCAGGCTCCTCGGTCCAGATGGCATCGCGCTCGACTATAGGCAAGTAGCGGACCTGAAAATGGAAGTTTCAGCACTAGTTGATATGACTAGATATTTTGCGTTAACATTACTCCTCTTCGAGCGTTGCTCTTTTTAGAGAATTGACACAGCGATGACGACGCGAGATGTTATGACAGACCTGGTAGTGCGAAGCCATGTTGAGTTCGATAGGTTCCCAGGAGAGGGACACTGCGTGGTTGGTCTTATCGCAGGTCTTGAGATTCTTCACGAGGAACCAGCCAGGTGGCAACGTCGCATACGCTCCCCAAGCTTGTTCGTTGTGTTCCTGGAAAGCGCGGTTTCACAACTATTCCTTCAAAGCGGAATTCAAAACGTGCTTGTTCTCGCTCCATGTTCGTTTTCAGAACAACACAAAACCAAATGCGCATCGAGTTGTTGATTCATCATCTTCTTCGAAAGTCTCACCTTGGGAATGAGCGTGACATTGTAGACCGTCGAAGGATGAAGGCCTCGGATGACGAACTCGGTCTCCTTCGAGTCGACGTCGTAACTCTTGATCGTTTGAAGCTTCACCGACTTGTACACCGAGTAGAGAGAGCGAGCCGTGAGCTAAAGTTTTGAGAATTTCTTCAAGTTTCTTTGTGATTTACCGTGTATCCACTGTGGCTGGTGCCCCACACCGGGTCCCATTCCACTGTGAGAGTGGTCGGGGTGCGGTGCTGCAGTCGAAGGATGTGGCGTTGACCGTAGGCGAGCGTCGAGTAGGTGCCCCAGAGGATCTGAAAATGGTATTGTTGTACCCCATGCTTTCCAACATCGATGCGCCCCGCATATCGGCATCATACAAAAGCATTGAAACGGACATATCCATAGCAGTTGGCGGTTCCAGCCTGGATCGTGATGTTGTAGACGGTGACCGGGCTGAGATTATCGAACTTGATTGAGTTGCCCGGGTGTTGGACGGTGTAATTCCTGCAACGTGTTTGTTTATCTAAACTAGCTGGCGGTAAACAAACCTGGCCTTGCCCGTGGTGCCGGCCTTCTCGTCGAAGGGCGCAATGGTGATACGGTAGTGAGTGATGAGGTCGCGCTTCTCGGGGTCGAAGATCTCCGGCGGCACCCAGTCCACGTGGATCATGTTGTCCGACTTCTCGATCAAGTGAAGGTCCGTCGACGCCTCGAGCCACGAGCAAAGTCCTTCGGCTAAAAAACGAGTTGTTATCAACAAGACGCGGCTCGACAAGTATTGTTTGACTAGCTGGAGCTGAATTTTGTAAAATGTCCAAAACCGCCTGCTGCAACTGGTGCGAAATCACGCCATTTGCTGTGGTTTGGGAGTTTCATTGCATTATTCCATCAAGACATCACTGCCAACCCCCGAGGCATTAGCATTTAGATGAACGTCGAAGCCAACAAGTGCAAAATCCTTACCATAGTCCGTTGTGGAGAACACTTCGGAGATGAACCAGAGGCGAGTGTCCTGGCTGAAGCCTTGAACTGTCACGTTGTAGCTGAAACATATCATTGCTTTCCTTATCTCCTCTTTTACTCACTTGGTAACAGGCTTGAGGTCCTTGAAATGATGCTCCACCGTCCTTCCATCCACATCCGCTCCCGTTGGGTGATCGTCCAAGTAAGAGGCGACCGATATGGACACCGAGTACTTGTCGATTTGGTCTCCGATCACCGCCGGCGGAGTCCATTTCACTCGAAGATTGTCTGCTCCAGCAGAGAGAAGCTTCAACGAGCCTCCAGGCGGGTCGATGTCCGTGATCCTTGTTGTGGAGAAGTAGTCATTCGACCATTCACCCCAGTTGCCAGAAGTGGAACGTCCCTGCAAGGCTTGGTCTTCAACACGAAAACCACACCTGGATGTTGATGCGATAGGTGGTGCTTGGCTGCAGGCCCTTGATCGTCGCGCACAGATTGTCGGTGGTGATGAGAGGGGACTTGTAGCCGCTGCACGAGAGATCGTCACCGGAGACTTCGACCTGAAAGAACGTTCAAATTCTATTGAAAAGCCCGCAGCGTGCGAGAAGAGCAACGACGGACTATTCGTTTGTTTTTGAGGCAATTGTGAAACACCAAAGTCACAAACAAACAATTGATGATCAAACAGAAACGTGTAGCGAAGTCACTTTCTGCTTTCACAATTTTCTGAAACGCTCACCTCAATGGGATTGGAGTCATCGGTTCGGGGTGAATACTTGATGCGGTAGGCAGTGACGATCGCCTTCTCGGGGTACGGGGGCAGCCTGAAATTCCGTTTCAGTTCTGTTTGAAGACGAACCAGGTGAGTTGGATGGCGTTTGAGCGGGTGAGGATGGCAGTGACCTCGCGAGGTGGGCCAAGTTCGCTGCCCGTCGTGCGGATCTCGAGCGGCTCTGACCACGGACCAGCACCTTCGCTTGTGTAGGCTCGGACCTGAAAACGCTTTCTGAATCTGGACGAACGATGCAACGGATTTCTTGTGAACATGGAATCGGGAAAGACTCAAGCAATGAGCGTTTGTTTGGAATGAGACTCAGTTTATTCAAACTTTGAAACATCAAAATCCGTGTTCAAAAGCCGAACGCACCTTCATGCGATAGAGCGATCCAGGCGTGAGTTGATCGATGAGAGTGTTGGTTCTCGGTGTCACTCCCTCCCTCACGCCCTCGTTCCACTCGTCGAGACCCTCCAGGGCGAATTCGTACTGGGTGATCTATAGCATCCAGATATTTGGTTATTTTCCCTTCGAGACCTTTCCGTTCTGCTCGGTGCACGCCGGCGGTTCCCACTTGAAGCCGAGTTCGGTGTCCTTGCGAGAGGTCGAGGCGAGGTTCTGAGGAGAGCCAGTCGGTACATCGACTTCGGTTCTGAACGTCCGGACGGTCTTCTTGGTCTCAATCGACGACTGAAGGTTCGGCGGGCGGCGTGGAGTCACGATCACCTAAATGATTTGCTTGAAATGCTCTGCTCCTTATTAACGAAATCTTAAATTGAAGCTGACTATTAAAGAGCCGTGAAACATCCAAATCAACGTTTTGATTACATTTCTCTAGTGAACTCGGAGTGCAAACAAACCTCGTATTCACTTCCAGGCACCAGATCCTCAAGGAGGACTTCTTTGTCTTGGACGTTCAACTTGGTCACCGGCTCATGGGCTCCGCTGTCCGCCTCCGTGCAACCTCCTGAAGATAAACAAGCGTGTCAGCAAACTGTCAGCGACGTAAACAAACCGAGTGACTTGAGTCGATAAGAGATGTCCACTCCGTAGTTCCACTTCTGGTTCTTGTCTGGCAGATCCCAAGTGAGGAGTGCCTCTCGAGGTCCCTTCGGCTCAACATTGACGAAGAGCTCGCCGGGCAAAGAAGTGATCGTGATTGTGGCTCGGTCACTCCAGCTGAAGCAAGTTGAAACTCATTTTAGTCAAGTTTCTCCTCACCGCGAGAACTGCGGCTTGTCCTCGATGGTCTGCGTGCGCATCTTGATCTCCCATTTGGTGCCGGGCAGAGTGGGGAGAATGAGCTCGTTGGGAGCATCAGACTTGGCCGTGAGGACGCCGCGAGCCGTCGTGTTCACGAAGTCGATCACGTACTCCACGTCGTCACATAGCCACGACTCCTCGGTTGGGGGCTCCCAGGTGAGCTAAACGTTCATTAGTTGACGGTTTCAATCTTGACTGAAGAGCCAATTCTTCAAAAGCTTGGCAATCGCTGCGACTTGTCTATTGAGTCGGATTAGACTTTTGTTGACAGTTTCAAAGAACTAATTTGTTTTCAAATGCTTTCTGGCGCTGTTGCTGCAGATTGACGTCTCCTTGATTTTTTAGCAATGACCTAACCAACCTTGACAGTCTCGTAGTCGACCATCTCGAGTTTCACGTTACGTGGCGGTTCCTCGGGCTCTGCAAATGAACAATGCGTGAAAGTCAACAATCGTCTCTGTCTTCGAGGCTGAATGCATCAAAACAATCACACTCACTTCCGCAGCTTGTCATCGCCTTTGTTTCAGGTCCTGGCTGTCCGCGCTTCTCGCCCTTTCCGACCACTCGAAGACGGAAGAAGTAGAAGGCCGCCGGTTGAAGGTCTTTCACTTGCACCTAAACATTCTTTTTCCGTAATCTTTCCTCTTCAGACCTTGTATTCGTTCTGCCGTGGTTTATGCTTGACGATACCGTTGTACTCCGTCCACTCGGCGTTGTCGTCATCCTCCGGTTTCAATTCCAGCACATAGCCAACAACGTGGTTCGCCTGGAATGCAGCCATTGCATTAACGTCAAACATTAAGTTCTTTGTCCAATAGAAACGAATCCTCACCTGTTCAGCCGGCAGTCCTTCCCATCTCAATGTGATGCTCGTCGGTCGGGTCTCGATCACTTCCAGCTCGCGCTCCAGCACAGGAATATCTAAAAGCTCTACAAAATTCAATTTTATCGTACTTTGCAGTTGAGTCTTGGCCTGGAGGACTTCGGACCACTCGGACCAGGCGCCACCGTCGGTATGAGCTGACACTTGGATGTCGTATTCCTGTTCCGGAGCAAGGTCGGAGATGCGGAAGCAGAGACGATCTCGCTTCGACGCATCCGAGCACTCGAGAGCATCGGGGCTGATCTTCGCCTCCTTGTAGCTCGTCTGAACAAATTGTTTACGTTGTTGTTTCCTTGTTGTTTACCTCTCCACTCGGCGTGTGTCGAATTCGGTAGAAATCGATGTTTCCATGAGGCGGCGAGGGTGGCAGGAACGAGATCTCGATGGCGTGCGGGAAGCTCGCCTCCTCTTGAAGACCGGTCGGGGCTGGCGGGGCTGTAAACATTTTGTTTACCCGTTTGATGTAAACAAGCAAGACTAACCAGCTGGTTGAGTGCGGAAGTGGACCCAGTCGGAGAAGGGACCGGCGCCCTTGGAGTTCTCAGCTCGAACACGAACACGGTACTCGGTGTACGGTACAAGCTCGTCGAGGGTGACACGCTCAGTCTGTGATCTGTCCGTCGCGTTCTGGCCCCAGTCGTCAAGGGACTCCAGCTCGTACTGAAATGAGCTGTTTCTTCATCTTCTCCAAGACTCACCTCATAGTCGGTGATCTTGCCATTGCGCTGCTCGCAGTCGGGTTGAGCCCAGAGGACATCAGCTCGAGTCTGAGTGATAGAGGCAGTTCGGACTTGGAGTGGGGCTCCGGTTGGTTCTGGAACCGTTGATTGTCACATACTCCAGTCAACAACAAACCAGCTTCATCGGTGGTGACCGTGACGGTGTTGCTCTGCGGGCCGCTCTGCGAGGTGTGCGCGATGACGTGGATCTCGTAGGTCGAGTCGGGCAGGAGACCGTCGAGAACCTGAAAATTAGTTTGTGGGAAGTCACGAAGCCACCACAGCGTCATTGGAAATATAATCGCTGGTTCGTCTTATTGTACCTTTGAAACAGTAAATTCAAAGGTAAACACCAAATGCCAGCAAGTGCCAAACGGCGATGAGGAAACATTCACCTGCTTCTCACTTCGGACGTTCTTCTCAATCGGCGCTGCCGAGCGAGGGCCGCATTGTCCAATCGACTAAAGAGAGAATGAAACGATGCCACTTCCCACCTTGAGCCTGTAGACAAGAGTATAGCCGGTGATGATTCCATTTGGCTGTGAGGGCGGTCTCCAGGTGACAACTGCTGAAGTGGGTCCTTGAGGTTGGGCGTTGAGGTCTTCAACTGCTCCGGGAGCTCCTTCACCCGTTGTCAGTTCGAGTTGAGGTGACCAATCGGAGGCGCCGGCCTCGTTCTCCACGCGAACGCGCACTATCCACTTTGTGTTAGGGGTTGAGTCGAAGAGCTGCTCCGTGGCAGAGCTGAAAATGCAATTGGTTGGATTTCACAGTGTGAACGTACTACCATTATTCTGTGTTTCGCACTATAGAGCAAATTTGAAACAGCGAAATGCGCAGGCTTTGCCATTGTTTTGAGCTGGAGAAACTTCTTGGTATTACTCTCACCTCGGGAGGTCGACTTGCTTGCGGGCATTAGTTCCGTTGACGAACTCGAGTTTGTACTTGATGGAGGAGCAAAGCCAGGAGCCCTTGTTCGGCGCTTGCCAGCTCACACGCACTTGGATGTTCGTCGGCGAGCCGAGGTTCACATTTGTTGGCGGCGAGGTCGGAGCTGAAAAGACAGAGATGCGCACAGATCGAAATGTAGCGGCTCCACTTTCTCATAAGGAACGAATGAAACTTACGAGCACAGCCAGTTCGAGCTTGAGCCTCGGGACTCGGCTGTGAGACGCGCTGGTTCTTGTCGACGACCTTCACTCGGACGAAATAGAGCGTGTCCGCGTCGAGGCCAGTGAGCTTCTGGAAATGAAGAAGTCTCTGAGAAGAGAGACTTGACAGACCTTGAGGTAGGTCCTCTTGACAGCGTCGTGATCGGTAATTCCACCGATTTCTTGCCACACCGGCGCATCGCCGCTTCGGATCTCGATGATGTAGCCGCGGATTCGGCCCTACAACAGTAGTGTTTTTTCTTGTCCTCGCTTTTTACAAGACATGCTTCATCAAATAAATCAGATAGAGCAAAAGAAACAGCCCCCAAGATGCCCCGAACAAAGATTGATAGGCTTGACATGGAAGCTGACAGTTCAAGTGGGTCTTTGAAGCAAGCTCTCAGGTTCTCATCACGCAGTCGCCCTTCGTCCCTCGCCCACCCACTCCCAGCGAGGAAGGCCGGTTTCTCCTCTGATAATGAACTTGAAATGAGCGATTCACGGCGATTTTAGATCCACATTTGCCTGTTTGGTCGTCGCCACGAAATGCTCCTTCGTCTCTTCCTTCTCTGCGTTTTTATCGGTGTTCTCGGTTCGTTTCTGTGATTCTTTCAATACTTCGAGATTTTGAAGTTGAAGCCAAAGCGCGCCGGGTTCGATTGCAATTCCAACTCAACGGCCGCCGAGTCCGGTCTGTGGAGTACGGTGACACCGTGAGGGTCGATCTCTTCATCAGCCCAATTGGTCTCTCTTTTCCAGGCCAAAATGTGTTTCAGACAAATACAAAAGCATTCTCCCACAGAAATGTCAAGTCGCCGATAGACCCGACATGGAAGCAAAGGGAGCTCAAGTCTTCACATTCATCAACGAAAGGTTGTTTACACTTTGTTTACTCAATTGTTTGTAGTTGCCCGATTGTTGATCCCAGGCTCTCCCCGATCTCCGATATCAATCAAGAGCTCTACAGTACCAAGTTCCAAGTGCTGATCCCGAGTATTCAGTCGCTCTACTTCAAATGCCGTGTCAGACTCTGCGAGACGCGTGAGGAGTGCAGACGGGTTTGACTGCTTCTTTGAGAGGAAAGAGAACCAACAAGTTCAGGCTTGCTTCAATCATGGACAACCCGACAAGCCCGTGGTTTCAAGAGGGGAGCCGGTGACGTATATTGTCATTCATCGCGAACTTCATCTTGTGCCTGTTGGCTCGAAGAAGGTCGTCACTTAGGAGGAGGAAGAAGAAGAGAGATAGAGAGAAGGAAGGATAAACCTAATTCGATGGCCTTGTTCACACAGAGAGCGGGTTCCTATGTGAAACCACGAAGAAGAGGCCATGTCATAAGAAGCTGAGCATGGAAAAACGCTAGAGACTTCCAATTCACTTCAATCTAATGACGACTCCCGAATCGGTATCAATGATAACCGTGAAGAATTGAATTAGTACGATACATGAAACTGCAAGACTACTATTGTAGTTTGCAGATGAGTCAAATTCTACGCTTTCCTATTTTAACGCGCGGTTTCAATGCAGAGTCTTTAGCACAACACCGCGTGGTCAGCGCTATAGAAAATTGCGCCAATTGTTGTGATACCATCCTCTTTTCTAGCAAACTAGTTTCAAGGTGAAACTTTGGTAAATAGACCACTCCGTCAACGTGTCAAAGGACTTTCAGAGAACCTCATGAGGAACGACAATATTGAACAAACCAAAGAAGTAAGAAGCTAAAATTTGCCTACGAAACAGAGAAATGACAGGAAAGAAAATAGTCGTAGGACTCACTTTCGGGTCCTGCACTCCGGTCCATTCGACGTCGAGGGCGCTGGCTCCGTCGGCTGTCGCCCGTGGAGCCGTAAGCACGGAAGGCACTTGGAAGGGATCCGTGGAGTATCGTGTCCAGATCTCGTCTCCGAAGCCTCTCTTCGTGCCAGCTGCCACCGAGATGTTGTAGGAAGTGTCAGGGTTGAGTCCATCGAAGAGATACTCCAACTGAGGGACCTGAGACTGGAAAATGCGGAAAACGGGGAAGAATTGAACCTCCACGTGGAAGGTGCGGCGACGGTCGGACGGGTCGTCGAGGGAGACGATGCCCACACGATATTGGGTGACATGTTGGTGGTCGAGAGGGGGCACCCATCGAATGTGCAACGAGTGATCCGTCTTCGCGATGAGCTCGATGGCACGGGGAGCGTCGGGTAGAACCTGCAAGCGAGATGAAGGCTGAATGTGAAAAAGTTGTTTCATCCAAGTCTGAGACTCTTTAATTGGAATTGGAATATTGTGCGAACTATTAAAACCATGTGAAACCGAAGAGCCGCAATGCAATACCTGAAGGGTGTTGGCGATAACGACCGAGCTCCACGGTCCATAGTTGCCGCCTTCGATGTGTGTGGCGACTTGGACGCGGAACTGCTGGCCACTCTCAAGACCCGTCGCATTGTAGCAGAATCTGGGTGAGTCGGCAGGGCACTGGAGACGCGGGTCCTTCACTCCCAGCTCTTCTCCTCTCCAGTCGCCAGTCTCTGACAACTTCTGGTAACGAATGCGGTGCTTGTCGTGTGGACCGTATGGCGGGTAAGGAGGAAGCCACGAGACCTGCAAAACTTCGCGGTTTCAAGGGTTTCACTTCAAGGCATGAAAGTTTTGCCACTAATGGATACGCGCTCGGCGGTCATTTTTTTACAGAGCAATAGATTTGGTTCAGATGTACAAACTTCACAAGTATAAACCACTCACTGAATACGAATAGCTGGTGCAAAGGCAAGAAAGAATGCAAAAAGACGAACCATGAAGAAGTCGGTTCCCTCCTGGGCGACGACGAGATCTTGAGGAGGCAACGGGGCGTCGGCCCTCGCCGTCATCGCGTCGAGGTTCTCGGTGTTGGGACCGCCGCCGATGGAGTTGTAGGCTTTCACGCGGAAGACGTACTTCGTGAACGGCGTCAGACCGTCGATCGTCACCTGAAGCATTTCATCAGTCAAAAAAATGGAATATTGTGCGCTTGGGACTTGAAAGTTTCAGGGCTTTTTCATAAGCGTCGCACAAAATGTATGTTAATTTCGCGAAGAGCCAATCTAGTTATCCCCAATGAAGGATTCCGTCGTTTTACGCTTCAAAAGCTCAATCGCATGACTGTTTCACGCCACTAGTCTCACTGCTTAACACGCGTTCTCTGTAAGGCTCAAAGAGGTTGTGACCACCCCAAAAATTGTTTTCAATCTTTTGACGCTATTTTGTTCAGTTTTTTACGCTGAGAAAAACTGTGCAA